>VZRU01014462.1:0-45779 GCA_013398155.1 Pedionomus torquatus
CAGGGATGAGGAGGAGCAAGGCCTGGGTATTCATTCATACCAATGAAGCATGGTGTGGTTCATTTCATACCATGAACGTCACGTTCAATATAAATTAGAAAAGTTTGCTGCGTAGTGGTCTCTCCCTTGATGGCGGTGATCCAGACCACTCCTTGCCCTGGTGCCGGGCCCCTGAGGCCTCCCTTTCTTCCCAAAGCCGTTGCACTCTCAGTGCCTGACATTTGCTGTCAACTGCTGGGAGTGCACAGCTGCCTGCTGAGAGAACTGGCTGAGTATAATTCTTGTAAATCTCATCAGTGTCAGGATTAATACTGGTTCTTTATTATTATTGTTAGCTATTTAATCTTATTCTATTAAATCTATTTACATTTCAACCTTCGTGTTTCTTTGCGGTCCCTGATTCCCTTTTCCTGGGTGGGGAGAGGTGACAGAATAATTGTCTGCATGACAATAAATTGTTACGGGTTTTCTCAAAACCATAACAAGAAGATATGGAAAGTACTTGTTTTCTTCCTGAGATTTTAATTTTTCATCCCTTTTTGTTTTCACAGCACCTTGTCTTCTGCATAAAGCACCTGATTTCCTACTTAATCCCAGATCTCCCAAAAGATCTGAGAGATCGGATGAGGAGAGAAAAGTACCTGATTCAGGAAATGATGTATGAAGCTGAACTAGAACGTCTGCAGAAAGAGCGGAAGGAAAGGAAGAAGAATGGAAAATCTTATCACAATGAGTGGCCATGACGGGGTGAGGAAGAAACTGCTTAAAAGAAGATAGGAATTCTTTTTTTAAAAATTTCCTGGTTTTCTACACTGGAGAAAGCACTGAAAAGAACAGTTAGTCAATGTCGTGCGTACTTAGCACATGTGCACCCATCTTGTGCATCATGTGCATCAATGTGCACATGTGCACATTGTCATAAGCCTTTTGAAATTAGAGGTCTTGCAAGGCTTAGTTTTCTCCAGAGCTAATGTCATCATGAACAGATCAGACCAATGCTTAAGTCTCTGCACTCTTTCCAGGGAGTTCCTGGGTCCTGACTTAAACTCAAGGTCCTGAACTTCAAAGCAGTATATATCTTACAGTGCTTTACAGAACTCAATGATCTTATGGCTCATTCTCATAGCCAAGTTGCTGCTTCATATCCAGTGACTGTGCATTAGCAACACAGCAGTACTTGTCCATGTCTGTGGCCACCACCTGCTGCCCATGCATGGCAACGTTGCCCTCTTCCACAGTGGACTATGATGTTTTAGCTTGCATTTACCATGAGTTAAGGTCACGTATGTGGACCATTTCCATTACTGCAACAGTATTTTTTATGAGGAGATGCTTGATCATGAGTCTAATCACCTGGTCTAACAACGCTGAAAAATTTAGCTGTGCAGACATGCTGACAGACAAGCATCTAAATGTGGCCAGAGGTATCCAACTGTAGGGTTATTTATTTGAAAACGATACTGTGAGAAGTTGGTAACACATTTTAAAGATTTGAACAGTGCCTTTTCAGCTATAGGACTGACTGATCTCTGAAAGAAACAAAACAGTCTAGGGCATCTTGCCTAGAACTGCTCGTGTATTTGTATTGCCAGATCACATTGAGACCTCATCAGGAATTAGAGTGTGTGATACACATAACAAAAGACGGACTGTCTTAAAGACTTATCTGCATAAGTAAAAAAACCACAACCAATGGATGAACAAGGTCAGGAGAGCAAAAGAACAGAGTCATCCAAAATGTCTACACTTGTAATATCTTTTTTATCCATTCTTCCATTATCTAAGAAGGAGTGGAGGGGAAAAATAACAGACAGTAGCATGAAACAGCTTGAAATCCTTCACGCAGAGCAATTCTACACAGGCTGCAGAATAAGATGTGGGCAAAACGGGCCACTGTCTATATCCTTTTGAAAATTCCTTAGCATTATGAAATTAAAAATTTCCCAGATCACTAACCCAAAATAGTGGAGTTGTAGGTTTGAAGAGAGCAGGAGTGTTGGATCAAGCAAAGTGAATCAAAATGCTGAGTGTTGTGACTTACCACCTCTTGCCTCTAAGTGATAACAGAGCAATCTTTGCAGAAGAGGCAGTGGCATAGTCAGCCACAACATGAAGAAAGAAGTTCAAAACCCAAGACTGTAAGAAACCAAGTGGAAGTGAGCCTGTTTCCTGGTGAGGATACAGCTAGATAAAAAATACTGTAGCTGATCTACTTGCTTAGCCCTTTCCAAATAACTAGAGCTCCATAAAAATTTGTGTTTTCTCAGAAACTTAAGGAATTGTGACCTTGTTAGTTGAAGAGATTTAAGAGGGAGGAAAATTCAGCAAGTTGTTTCTACAAGTTTGCTTGGAAATCATTCAATAGAAGGACTAGAATTTGCCCTTCTGGACAGACCACACAATGCAGGACCTTATAGATGGAGGCCTCAAGCTCCACAAGACATCAAGACTACTTGGACCAAGACCTCATATTGCCAAATTAGATCTATTAACTTCCTTCCACTACAAGAGAGAACCTTGCTATTTCCAGGCAGGGGGAGGGTTTTAATGAACAGTAATATGGCTCGCGGAAGAGAGGAGTAGAAAATGTGTGTACCTTCATCTCTGTAGCCACTGCCTGCCTACACTTTGCTTCCTCACAGCAAGGAACATCCTTTGTTAGTCACCCACCATCCTACCTGAAGGAGATATATGGCACAGCAGCTCCCATTTACCAAGTGCTCATGTCTCAGGCTATTGAAAGAATTTCAGGATTAATCTGTTCTCTGTTGACTCAGTGCCAAATTGAGTGGGGAACACAACTAGTGGTTGTGGGGTGTGTTATTCCTGCCTGATGAGGAAGCGAACTTGTTCATCTTGGCTGTGGTCACAGCCTACGTGGGCAGTGGAGAAATGGGGGTAGTTCTGTTTCTGTAAATAGGGGATGGGGATTAGGCAACGTCATCCTTCGATACACACATCCCAGATGGGTTTAGTATTTACCATCCAGCACCTATGGGTGCACACTGCACTCGCAGTCTGGGGACTTTTGGGTGGGATCACTGTACAAAATCACGTTCAGACCAACTTGGCACTAGCAACTGGGTTAGTTTGCATACCCTCTATTTAGCATCTAAAACAACAGATGACAAAAGCTGAGAAATTGTTTGCTAAGTAGTAAAGCGAGACATGAGTCATGCATATAATCAGTGTCACCCATATGAGCGTGAACTGTTGCAAACTCCCACAGTAAGGTATAGCTTTGTCAATGTACGTACCAATAACTTTGAGAACTGAGCTGAAAACCGAGTAGAGTATAAACACACTTCCACTCCAGAGGAACTACTGCAATATAATGTGCCAAAACAAATGAAATGCAGCAGAAATACAATAGACAATAATTGCTTTTGAGACTAGTTTTCAACATCGCTACCTTATGATGAATTTTCATGACAACATGTTGGTAGAAGTTGTGTCCCATTCTGCTCTAAATGAGGAGTTGGCTGCTTGCCAAGCTTGGGCTGAGTATGATGTTGAAAAGGGGATCTGACCCACGGGGCAGAGTGCATTTGTGTCACTTAACGTTGACCAGTCAACCCACCAAGGTTTCTGTGCTGCTGGTCCGCTGAATAGATTTCCCTTGAGTCCTTCAAAGCTATATAGCAGAACACTCAGGAAAGAGGACCCCTTTTTATTTGTGTCATTAATTAGGAAACTATAATACAAATAATAGGCTAATAATAATAATAATAATAAATAGAATTTTAATGGTCTCTAGATAGCAAATTTATGCCATTCCCTTCTTTCTGATCTCATGATGGATTTTGTTTAAACCTCCAGGTGACCGTCCTATATGTTGTTTACTTATTCCAGCTCCACAAGAGCACTACCTTCAAGGGAACGAGAAAAAATGCAACCTCAATGCATGCCACAGACATTTTACATAGCAAGCAGGACAGCACACATCAAAGGATTTACTGTGAAATCATCTTGCAATCAGCATAGGATTGATCTCCATAGACCACCCTTGACAGCAAGCATGTACTTCATGAGCAGTTAGACTCCAGTTTTTAAAACCAAGGAAAAAAAAAGTTGTATATTTGGACTGTTTTTCGGCCTGTTTGCTACATTTTTTGCATTCTGTCCCATGTTGGATTTACAGATCTTAGAATAAACAATGTAAATGAACCACCTAGATACTTCAGCAACAGAAAAAGACTAGGTATGAAACATCATCTGTGTTCAAGCCACCAAATACTACAACAGAAACCCTGTTTACAAATCAGTTCTTTTTTATTTTAAATCTTTCTGAGGGGAGTTACGTTATTTACCACATATATATTATATATATATATATATAAAGTATATATAGAGATTGTTTATTTGTAAATAAAAAAAATCCTATGGAGAAGAATGTCAAGTTTTCACACTTTAAAAAAAATCATCAACATAAAGCCATGTTTAATGCTTGTATAATGTGACGCAATAAACTTTAAATAAATTATGCATATGAAATACTTGCTGTTTGGCATTCATGAGTTATTTTCTGTGTACATAATTATTCAGAAAGCAAACAGTTCCAGTCAGGAAGCAAATTTAAACACAGACCAAAAAGGGCCAAAATCCATCACTACTTTCTCTCTGTGGATCCTTTGTATACTCACAAAGTCAAATATCATTCCTCTTGTGGTTTTAGTCCTTTTTTTTAATGTTCCTACTTGTTTTGTCTCTTGACCCTGCCAGATGCTACGTGTAATTTGGACGGTGTGGAGTGCTCCCACTCCCATGGAATTAATCAGCTTTGAGCATCCTGCATTTCTTTGTCGGGTGAGCTTGTAGCTGGGCGGGATGAAGGATCGGTGGGCAGGAGTTTGATGGAGACACCAGTAATTGTTTTGCTGCTTTTACACAGACAAGGCCCTGGCTGAGAGTCCCAACTAGCAGAATGTTGTCTATGATCCCAGAGAAAATATTTTTTTTTTTAAATTAATGTATTGCTTGAATTAGTGATGCCAATTAGGACAAGAAGCATATAGAAAAAATAAAGAAGAAAAAGTCACTTTGTAGCTCTGCAGCAATCATAGCAGGTTAGTTAGCAAGAAATGGGGTAGCTGCAGGCATTGGCTGCAAAGGTTAAGAAGGTCTTTAAACCCCTTACAGCAAAACATTCTCCCCCATGAAAACACATCTTGATGTTGTGATTGTGGACCAATAGGTATCACTTGGACCAAACTTTCACTTCATACCAAAAATAGAGTTAAATGACTGCTCAGTGCTTAAACAGTGACTTCAGGAAATAAGTGAAGGTAAGTTGAACATTATGTGCTCTCTCTGAACTATGTGAATTCAAAGCACCAAGAGGGGAAAAAAAAAAAAAAAAAAAAGAAAAAAGAAAACAAAAAAACAACTCTGTGGTGCTACTTTTTTTCTTAACTATGACAACTGGAAAAATTAGTCTACACAACAAACCAGGCAGAAGTCACAGATCATCCAGGACAGTTTAAGGCAGTTTCAATTACAGCGCAAACAATGATCTTGGCACAGAGTAATGCAGCGAAGGCCTCGCTGATACTGCTTCACACAGCAGCGATCAGTTACACTCCTGAGAAGCAACATTCAGGTGAGAGTTTGGGAGGGCTGTAGCCATCCCAGTAGGTACATGTCAAGGGCTTGCTATGGGCTTCTGTTCTCTTTGTCCACAGCTCACCGAGCACAGGTACACAGAGGCACACCAGTCCATTTCAGCACACTGCAGCAGAGTGGAGATGCCTGTACCTAACCCTTTTTCAGAGCTGTGGGCTGAAAAGTACCTGGTAAGTACAAATTATTATACTGTAAGGCTCAAGAACTACTCCGTAGCACAAAATGCAGTATCTATTTCTGTGTCATGAACAGACGGCACAAGGCTGGATGAGCTGCACTTGCCTTCTGAGGCTTCAAAAGTGTAAGCCAGCTCAATGCAAACCACTGCTTCGGGAGGCAAAAGGGAAACCTGCCTCGATCTTGGAGTTTTGCACTGGGTTAGCTGATGGAGACATGCCCCTGGTGGCAAGCCATACAGTGTCTGTGTGACCTGTACTCCTCTAGTAGAGGTCTGCTCCTTGGAGTCTATTTTTTCTTCCTAGTGTTTTCTGATCCTGTCAATTTATCTTATGCAGTATGTCACCAAGTGCCCTCCATCACAGGGGTACAGGATAAATTGATTTAGATGCTAAGGGGCCGCAGTCAAAATAGATAAACTAGCACTGTGTCATATTCCAAGTTACAGCAGCTCAGCACCTGGCACAAATGCAGCATAACTTTTAGAAAGCATTTAAGGCACGCGGTCAGTTTTACATTTGATTCTCAAGCATGACTGCTTTATCAGCTTCACAGGTCAACTTTCCTGCAGTGGCTTCCATTTTTCAACTTGACTTTGCTGCTGTAAAGGGGTTTTAAACACCCACATAAAGCCATAGCAAAAAGTCTGTAGTACAAAACCAACACAGTGGGTCAGAGTCTTCTGTTCCCTGCTGCACCAGAAAGCACACAAGGTAAGGAAGCAATGGGGGTTTCACCCTCCCAAAGCACAAGTACAGTGCATGGTCTGGAGAGGACATGCTGTTCAGCTTGTCTTGACAGCCCAGCCAGAGGAGGAGCTGTTCCACACCCTTAAGCCCAGGAGAAACCTTCACCAAGTGACAGCTTCTGTGACCCTTTCTCCATCCTGGGGGACTGCACAAACAGGCGACATACTCTTGCCTGATCTCAAATGTGAATTCCCAGAGTGACAACAGGGACTGCACGAAAACAAATGGCTACGTGAGGTTTCATCTCCACAGATGACAGCAGTGGCAACTGCAGATGCAGCCTTCTCTCTTGGCCAGCCAGCAAAGAGGGCTGCCTTCTTGTATTAACATCTCTGCAGCACTATGCCCAGCCCAGTGGAATGGCAGTCCTAGGCCAGCACACTGGGCACGAAGTAGAAGACTACTGTGGTTCTGCTATATGGTACTGAATATAAAGCACAAATAGCTCATTTCCTTCGCAAGAACGAGCTCTGTATGGGCAGGACAAGGCAGAAGAAGGAGATGGGGCATGAAGGGAAGAATATTACTGACCTTGCCTCTGCCCATCACCGAATACTCTCTTGTAGCTTCCAGCAGTGACCACAGAGGAAAAGATGAAGCTAACCAGAGAACAAGTGGCTTAATAAAAGCAAACATATATGACAAACCCAGCAAAATAAATACGCTTTCAGGATCAGTTCTACAAAGGAACCAGATGGCACTAAATACACCTCCTGTACTAAAAAAAAAGATCCACTGTTTCTTGCAATCTGATAAAGTCCTGCAGCCCTAATCTCTTCACGCTTTTAATGCCTTGAAAGAAAAAAAGAAAAAAAACAAACCGGAAAAACAGCCATGTCTGGGGGAGCAGTGCTCTTACCAAATAAAAAATTTACTCTGAGAGTGAACTGAGATTAAAAGCAGGTATTTTCCAGGAGGCTTAAGAATATCAGGCAAATATTTCACAGTGAAACACTGCCTTAAGCCCTGTCACCAAGATCCAGAGTGAGAGAGAGAGAGTAAGTGCAAGAAAGACTTGATTCCTTTCTTAGTTAATGTCAAGGTCATGCAAGGGTGACGGTGCCATGAAGCTCAGCAGATGCTTGCCCATAACCAAAGCAGGGCTGGTAACTGACCCGGCACAGGAATGTCAATGCTTCTTTACATGAACAAAATTGTCCTCATGGGCTGACATGGCCCCGTGTCATATATGAAGGCCGTTGACTTTGTCCTTATTGCTTGCAACATCCATTTCAATGTGGCTGAAAGCAGGGTTGTCAGTTCCTTCGGCTGCCACAGTTCGGTTGTAGTTCAAGACTACCACTTTCTCTGGCTAAAAAAGAAAAGACAAAAGCCATATTGTGAAGTGGAAGAAGCAGTTGTCCTCTCTTTGACCAGCATCCAAGAAGAGTCAGGCCTGTCACACAGGATGCCTCGCAGGAAAACACACTGGTTGCCGGCAGAGCATACATTGTTATTCACTGTAGTAGCTGGTATTTTTCTAGGGGCATGGAAATTTTCTTATTGCATAAGGAACTAGTTGTGTATGATATTCTTGTCACACAAAATGTTCTTGTCCTGCAAAGCCTCTAAAGTAGTTTGGGGTGTGCAAAGACCTAATTGCTGTTTTCAAGTCTGTCAGCACTGGGCCCTTGAGCTACTGACTCCCAACCCTCGATCCTTGACCCATCTTTGACACAAAGAGCACATTAACACGCATCACTGCTTTGATGTTCCATCTCCCTTAAACATAATGAGACACTAAGCTCTTCATGTACAGGACATTGCTCAATTCCTCCAGATTATTTTCTCAACAACTTTCTGCATTATTTGTGATGTCAAATATTTGTTACCAGCACCCAACTGTACAAACAGGCAGACACTGATTTCTGACTCTGCACATAAAAATAGTACAGCTGTGGACATCAGTTTTCATGCAGGTGGGATTTTTTTCAAGAGTCTTCAGAGATTAAATTCCCAGATAGTAAAAACAGATGTTGGCCAATTAAAGACAGTGAATGACAGTAACCAGATAGATGGTCTCCAATCCTGACATGGGCAAACAGCATTACAACAGTATTGTAAAAATCCCTTTCTATTCCTGGTGTTCATATCCAGAAGCTGAAATACGTAAGATCACACTAAAAGGAGTTGTCATCACGGCAGAAAAACATTTTGCAAACTGGACCATCTCAGAGATATGATCCTTGCCTATACTGCAGCACTCAAAAAGCACTGAACAAAGCTGAGCTTGAATGTTCAGCATCCTGATGATACTAATTGAAAAATGGCCTAGAGTTTGTTTTAAAACAAAACAAATCTCCCCTACATTCTCTTTACTAAGGGAATTTGCTACCCGATGTCTCCCCTTTTCTTATATCCTGGGGTGGGAGCTAGGAGACACATACACTGACTAGAAATGTTTTCTCTCAAACAGTAGCTGAAGTAGCAAAAAAAATTCAGACTTTAGAGAACACATGTTTACAAACAAAGGAAGCTTTGCTGAGCCCAAAGCGTGCCTTGGGCCAGTTTCCAAGACACTAGTGAAGGGAGTATTTTGGCAGAAACCCAGAGAACAACTGTCTCGTGTCTCAAGTGTTGCTCTGTTGTTCACCGATGTCAAGCTGTAGCCAAACATAGCTTCCCTGCTTATGGCAGCAGCTTCTTTACTCCTATGCACCTTGTGTTCTGCTACCGCTTTAAAGCATGTAGTCATATCAGGCAGCATGAAGTGCTATACAACCTCATGGGAAAAAATAAATTGGGGACCGTTTGCTTTTGTCCCCAGAAGGACAGATTGATTTAAGTCAGAGATGTGTAATTACACTTACTGTCTCAGATTTAGACCATGAGAAGTTGGACAGGAAATCTTCCTTGGTCAGCAGGAATTTAGGATCTGTGTTCTGCTTTAGTCCTCCTGCAAAATAGGCAGATTTCAATCAGCCAGGTTTCCGCATGTAAATGATATGCCAGAGCCCAGCTATGGGCACCAGGTCAGGTGAGCAGGACAGAGTCATGCAGCAAAAGCCATCAAGCAATCACAGGCCTTAGGGATCATTTCTTTACAATGATGTATACCATGCACCTCTTAAAATAGAAACTGATCCCTCAAGGTCTATTTGAAAGGCCTTATCCACTTCCCAGACTTTCCTAGATCCTCCTCAGATTTGTTACTGTGTAAAAGTTCCTGAGAAAATCATCAGAAAAGGATGAATCACATCAAATGGTATCTGGGATTATCCTGCCATTCCAGGAGCTGTGGAACCAAGTGCTGCCCTGGACCCTGAGCCCCAGTCCTCAGCTCCCTACCAGCAAGACTCCTGTCTCCAGAGTCACTAGCAATTTTTATAGCTAGTTATTTAATGGCAGCGCCAATATGGGGGAAGAAGGTTAATGGGATGTCTAGGCACTTTTAAGGCATTGAAGATTAACTATTCTTGGGGACAGGGAGGGGTAAAATGTGTGTGGGAAAGAAAGGAGATGCAGGTGCTAGGAATTAGCTCTGATTGCCACCTGAGGCTTAAAGGTGATCTTGTGCCACAAAAAAAAACCCTAGGGTAATGCTGTGGTTGGGTTACTTCTTTTGGGTATTTGTTTCTTGGGCTGAAAATTTCCTATCTGCATTCGCTGAGTTGCCCAGGTTTTATGGCTTGTTTCATGGCCTATGGGTGACTTGATCCCAACCTGGTAAGGAGCAAAACCTGTCTACAAGTATTGCTATATCTATGGAAAAGATTTCTTCCTATTGTGATAGGAAGAAAGGAGCTGGAGGGGCGAGGAGGGAGTAAATCTTCTCAAAAACTCACATGGAAAAGCAAATGGTAGAAGTGTAACTTGTGCTTGTTAATTGCAAGGCACGGGAATGCTAACGGAACAGGTCTGCTGGGTTTGGAGTTTCATAGTACTAGAGCAGTTGTAGTTCAGACTAAAAGGTCTGTAAATCTAATAGCCTCAAAGGTGAGGGCTGTCACAGGAATCTGGCTGGGTATACTAGGGAAAGCTGAGAGCAGCTGCTTTAGCCCTATTTCTGCCACGTGTGTGCTGGATGACAGCTGTGCTTTGCATCTCATATAGATGCAAAAGTGGTGAGACCATGGCCTGGAACCGAAGTCCCTGTTCTTACCTGTGGCATGCCCCTTGCACAAAATAGTACAGGGAACCTAGAAAGAAGCTAACATAGCCATGCACAGTCTGCAGCTCTAGATGCGTGCCTGAGGAATGTGGTGAAAAGCATGCACTGTACAGGTGCAGACAACAACCCTTGAGTGCTCTGAACTCACTCCAAACTGCTTTTGTCCTCTAGAAGCATGGGTGTATCTCCTTGCTCAGAGTTGTTGCCATGTTCAGGGACAACCCTTAAACCTCCAGCCCCTGCTGGCATCTAATAAAATAGGAAAGACACATGTCTTATATTACTTTTTTTTTTCACTCCTCAGGTTAAACAAAGTGCTGGAACTTCTTTTTCCTTAGAAATTTGAAGTCACTTTTGCTGTGAGGAGAGACCACCAGTGGGATGTGGAAGGGCTGAGGGGAGGAAATGATATTTAGGATGGTAAGCTTTACGCAGCAATAGGGTCACCTGTTCTTCCTGTGGCAATGACAGCTCTCTGGTCATCTTAGTTTGAACAAGATGTTAAGACAGTCACAGCTCTGGAACTAGTACCTGCTAGGAGGCTGATAATGATTCCCACAGCTACTGTGATAAGTGTCCCAAGTGTGCTGAAGTAGAGATAAGACAAGGAATACCAGTTGTCTGCCAGGGCAGGCCTGAAAAAGAGCAGAAAAAACCATTAATCTCTGCTTTCCTATTCCAACCAACTGGAAAATGTTGTGTGTTTCCACACATTATATAAATACAGAATTACTTCTGATCTAAGCGACCTGGTAGGCCTGGACTACCTCCATACCATAAGGTATGCACTAAAATTTTGTTCTAAAATTTGCAGGTCAGGTTCCTTCGCATGGCAGGAGACTGGTCAGTACAACAAAGTAAAGCATGGGACAGAGCAGGTAAAATGGGACAGTCCTGTCTTTGCTAGAAATCCAGTGTGAAGCTGAGCACTCCAGCTGTCCAGATGAAAGACATCTTTAGATGGGGGGAGGACACACACAAAATAAAAGTAGGAAATCAGCCACATGCAGCTCTAAATGGCCAGAAACAATACGACAACTGTCACACCTCAGGTTACAACTTATTTTGACAATGTGCTCTGTTGCAACAGCTGCTTCCCTGCAGCCAAGAGCAATGCTGGAGGCCTTGTGTGAGAGGTGCAGTATATAAAACTGGATGTTGGGCACCCATGTGTGTACCAGGTTACCTATTGATTGTAAAGTGCTCTGAGGTGTAAGGATTATGAATACCTAGAAATGCCTTTGTTCAGCTTCTTTCTGTTCTTGCTGTTCCCTATTTTGTCATTCTGATTGCCCAAAGTAAGACATACAGTAATTGCAAAGGGGAGAAAATCCCTATTATGTTGCCATTTATATGGATTATGCCCTCTTCTGAATTTCCTGAATGGAACTATTTCTGCACAGGCAACCTGATGTTGCTGGAACAGTTAAACTGGGAAATTGCCCTTTAATCGCCTACTACTTTAATTCATGTGATGGACTGTGGAAGTTAATCCAATAACTATAAATGTTATGCTTTCTTTGACACTGTGGGTCCTGGTAAGGTATATCCAAACTGTCAGACTCAAATAATTGAACTGAAGCTTTTCAGATCAATGGGAATGTTCACTTTGACTTCTGTTCTGGGATAACTCTGACAAACGTCAATGTGACAGAAAAAAAACAAAAAAGATAAAGTCAGATAAAACGGCTTCATCTGAAATAACCTGCCAGGTAAACCAGGGATGGATAGTTACAGTAGCCCAAATGCTAGGCAGATGTTCGTGTTGCTTTGAAACAGATACATGCTTTGTTCACTGCACATGATAAACTTTTATACCTCTCCACAGTTGGCGTGGTGAAGACTGTTGTCAGTGGAATTTCTGTTGATGTGAAATTTACTGCGGATATATTACAGCCTACAGTTGAGAGATGTAGTGGCTTGGTCCTCTCTGGGAGCGGAGGATAAATCTGAGATCCGATTCCAACCCAAAGTGAAATAACAAAGCCACTGACAAGACCCACAAATGCACCCTGCAAAACAGAAAATTAAACCTGGCTTTACATGAAAGGTAAAAAGATATTTTAAAAAATCCCAACAGCTAGATAACTAAGAAACAGTCAAGATAATCTAAAATGTAGGCTCCATAGTAAAAATGAAATATACAGTTGGGGAGAGCTGGGGAGTTTACTTTATTTGGAAATACAGTGTTTATTCGCAGCTCCTGAGTATTCCTCTTTATTTTGCCACTATGCCTTTACAGTCAAAGGATAGCTTTGGGCTGCGTGCTATTTGGGAAAACACTGCTTTATTTGAGGCCCTCCTTGAACAAATACAGAAGCAATTTTTCCTTTTTCTCATGTGATCTGCTTTTGCAAAAGTCTCTTCTACTTCAGGGTGGGGTTTTTTTGGCTGCCATAGTGATTATTATTATTTATTTATTTTGGTATATGCATAACATCTGCAACTGCAAAGAGGTAAAAGTTAGTGATTAGTGAACCATACTACACAGCAATCCTATCAGACTAACTCAGGGACCATATTCCCAAAGTTCATCAAATCTATTTTTTGATAGAATAGCTTTTGCCCTGGGAAATTATAATTTCACAATACTCTGAGAACACTCCAGTTCAGTCCACAAGCGCTTGGGCCCTATTTTCCCAGCCTGATGGGCCAGCATCCTCTGAGTTTACTGGTAGTTCAGCTCCATCTCAAGATACATTTTTCTCTGTTTCTAAAACTGTGTTTTCCAGAAATCCTTGCCAAAGTTTCATTTTTATTCAGACTTTTCCCGCCAGAAATTCAAGTTCCTATACAGCCCTGTTCATCACTTCTTGGGATAAGGAGAAAAGGGACCGAGGAAAAATGTCCTCATATAAAGTATCAATGACATCTCCCTTGCTGCGCAACATAAAATTAGGGAGGGGAAAGAGGGAAGGAGACGCCCAAAATTATCAATGAACTTTGGATGGATGGGGATTCAAATTTCTACTTACAATTCCATTTGCAAACGGGCAGAGGATTCCCAAGGAAAACAGTCCTAAAAGGGGGCCACCAACCATGCCAAAAATGCTGAGGGCCGCCTGAGGAGAGAAAAGAGTCTGCTATCAGGTGCTGTGCAACACAGTTAAAGCCTCCAATGTGGCAAGAAAGGAAGATGTTGAGAAGGAAATTATGAGGGTTTTTTAACTGCTTCATACTCAGCTGGCAGGACTCGGTATTGTTATGTGGGTGCTTAAAGCAGAGGCTGAGCCGTGGGCAATTTGAGGCCAGTACATAACAAAATAAAAAAAAAAACTAATCTCATAATAGTATCCAGCAATTATTTTCTTACATAATTTGTTCTGGGCTGTTCAACATGGGCACGACAAAGCAGTCTGACACCTACCTGTAACAAGGCTCCCAGCAGAGATGCCACTGCAGCCATAGCGATGCAGACTCCGCCATAGAACAAGCCTGCGTGGGAAAGACAGAACGATGTGCAAATCTGCCAAAGTATGAAAATCACTAATTGGAATGTTTCCTCCTAACCCAGTGTGGCCCCTGACGTTTCTCAAACAAACTTGATAGCATCTGGGTTTTTTCTAAAAGAGCCTGAATGGCCAAAAGGTCAGCTTTCTGGTGTTTTCTGTTTACATTACAAGGAGATCATACAAACCTGACAAAATCCTCTTCTTGTGTATCACTAAAGATTACTTAATACACGTCAACCAAACAGATTAGTCACAGTGGCAATATAACATGTATTGTTCATATTTATGATCTAATCTCCTGTATCATAGTCCTTATTTTGAGGAAATGATTTTTTGCTTCTCAGCCTGAAGTCTTTGGAGCAAGAAAGTAAACGCTTGCAGATTACTGGGAGCTGGCACCATGACAAAGAACATCCCGGATCACCAGGACATACTGTCTCTTCCCAGGACCCATAACACTGGCTTATTTGTTTTTTTCCACCTCCACCCCCCTGAGTTTCACTGCACAAGCGATAGGTTAATCCCCCTGTTTAATGCGATGCGTCAGGACAATTCATGATAAGGCCAACAACAATTTTGATATATGCATTGTTTGCAATAATGCTTAAGAAACTGCCCCCCAGTAAAAACGTTTAATACTTGTCACCTGCCACCAGTCTGCTGTGCTCCCTGGCACAGGCTATGACACCACATTGGGACTGTGGCTTTTCCACTCTTACAGCAAACACTGTCTTGAGCAACACCTCCAAACTGGTCACAGACAGTACAACTAGCAGAGTTGGCAATTGTACTTGAGAGGTTTAAACCATCAGCTCAGCCTAGTTCTGACTCCCTTTGAGCTACATTAAACAGAGGAGCTAAGCAGACTGAGGGTCTGAGGAGCATATCAGAGAACACGTGGAGTTTCTCATTCTCTGAAATGTTACTAGGACACTATGCTATTGCTTACATACCACTCAATTCAAAAGGTCTGTTACAAAAATGCAATGCGTCTTTCCTGCTTCAAGATCGAACAAGATGGCTTCTTTTTTCCCTTACCCTCACTTGAAATAGCCTGTCCCCCATTCTGTGCAAAACCTATGCAGCTCATCTCTCACCCACATATTGCATCAATGTAGTTCCGTTGGTGTGAAGGCGCTTACTCCTAAATTATGCTGGCATAAGCAAGGTCTGAATCAAGCCCTCACTTTGTAAAGCAAAAGTGGAAAAGATATTTTTGCAGACATACTCATCCCCATGGAAATCCAGGACAACTTCTTTTCAGAGAGGGATTTAAAATACGGCCGAATGAGGTCTTCAACAGTCACGGCAGCCAGAGCGTTGATGCTGGAGGACACTGTACTAGAGAAGGTAAGATTTATACAATTTTTTTATCATAGAAGCTGAAATCATAGATAAGAGGTTACTGGCAGAGAGAAACTGCCACTGTCTAGAACAGTGCCAGAAAACTAATGTAACTGCTGTATTGGTTGAAATAACTTATTATTCCAGGTGACATAGTTAATAGCTTACAAAAATTGCTTAAAATAATTGCTCTTAATGAAGAGAAGGCAAGTTTTAATAAAAAGATGGGCCTGGAGAGGTCAAAGAAAATATCTATTACACGTGGCTAAGCTGTAAATACTACTGGTATTCGTGATAGCCTCACAAACGATCTACACAGTATATATCTGGGTAGGTAAGATTCCTACATGCAGGTCACTGATCACCTTGAATGCGCTCTCAGAGAAGGATTCACATAATCTAATTATAGTCATCTAAAAAATATGCACCTAGTCTAAACTGAACTAGTCCAGGCTCCCTATGGGGTCAGAGAAACCAACACTCCAAAGGCACAAAGGTAGTCAGGTAATCTGGAATCTACATGTACCTTGCTCTCACAAGTTACCAACTGTTCTTCAGCACATGAAAAGCAAATAAGCTCACTGTTCCCTCTATTTCTGTAACTGCAAGTACTCAAAACCAAAAAAGAAAAAAAAATCTGGTATCACATTCTTAAGGTTCCTTATTTGTATCTGCTTATTATTGTTCAGAGCATTCCTCAAGAGAGATGCTGGTCCCTAAAAGACGCTCCTTGGGAAAGCTGAACAAAACACTCCCCACTATGGGACAGAAGCAGATTGATTCGTCTTCTTCAGTAAAATTATATATATAGTGATAACTGTTTTCATGGGGTTCATTCAAGAAAATGGGAAGTTCAGGAACTGTTTTGTGAACAAGACTCTCAAGATCAGAGATGAAGGAAGGGAGATGGCTTTAAAGTTACGCAGGTTTGAAACTGGAAAATTAGAGGTGATCAGTAGGAAATTCTCCCAAACTGTAGCTCTTCTGTGTAATCAATCATGTATAATACTTAAAAATTCCTATAGCAGGGGGTCTTTAAAAGCACAGAGAGGAGGATTTGTTAGTCCTGTGTGGCTAGCAAACAGCTTTGTGTCCTGGGACCTCAGAGCGCTGTTGGAAAACTATGCATTTTTAAGCTGCATTATAAAAGATCTCATAGGGCTTTTTTCAAAGAACAAAAATTAGCTAGATGAGGAAATGAAAAAGTAAAATGAAATTAAAAAGAAAAAAGAAACTTACGCTAAAGTTTTAGCATAGATGCAGCTTTAGCTCTAACAAATAAGAAGGAAAAAAAAAAGACACTAGATTCCAAATTATTAAATTACCTTAATGTCCCACTGTAGGCGCTGGCCACAAAAAGCCCTGGCACTCCTGGAAAATCTTGGAGAATATCCAGCACTAGGTATGGCATTAACTGAAAAATTCACAGAGTAAGAAATATTACTATCTTGCTCTAATTTTTCTTTTTGTCACTATATTATTTTTGTCACAGCCTTCTCGCTGGCACTCTGCCCAGCTGTTCTAATTTTGAATGTCCCATCTTGCACTATTTATTGGTTTTCTACAGAGAAAAAACAATCCTAAACCACCTGCTTGAGAGAGAGCAAAGTCTGTTCAGACTGCCTAGCAGAGGTGAGAGTTGAGCCATCCTGCCAGACTTGCTTTCCAGTGGTGATGGTATAGGAAACTAGTGCTGGGCAGCAGATGGTCTGTATTGTACATCACTCTGTTGGGTATGGGTGCCAATGGTAGATGCTTATGTCTGCTGCTGACTCCACAAAAAGCTTTTTAGATACAGTGCAATAAACTCAGGGTACCTGAAAACAATTTCCTTATTGGAAATGTGTCATTTGTTGACCCTTTGCAAGATCCAAGTGCTGGAAAGAGAGGAATTTTAAGATTTACTTCCTGTGAGCCATTTTTTTCACAGATAAGTTGGTCTTTTTTTTGTATCTTGCTTCCAGTTTCCGCCAAAAGAATTTGACTGACAGAAGCAACTTAATTCTTTCGGGTTTCCAGATTGGTTTTCTGCATCATTTCATTCTACCCTTAAAGACTAGGTGGTCCTGCCTAAGTTACTCGATTGTCTGTGCTCTTCTGGTTTTCCAGCAATTGTATGTGGGGAGCCAGGCATAAACATACAAAAAAAATATTTGTATGATTTCCTTGGACCCTGACTCTGCTCAGTCTATGGACTCCCAGAGCTCTTGCTCCTCTGGTAAATCTGCTCCTCAGGGCCTGTTTAGGGAGAGGCTGTGGTGGGTTGCAAGGTGGTTTCTCCACAGCATGGTACAACACGGTTTGATTGCCCAGCTCTCCCCTGAAGGACTGAAGGATGCACCATCACTCACAAAGACCAGCCCACTGGTAGCCTTCTTCCAAATGCAGGCTAACTGACCCAGGACTCTGGCATGTCACTATTTCCAACCCCCTGGCTTGTGAATCCACAGAATCACAGAATGATATGGGGTTTGAAGGGACTTCTGGAGATCATCCAATTCAATCCCCCTGACAAAGCAGGTGGCACAAGAACTTGTCCAGGCAGGTTTTGAATGTGTCCAGAGATGGAGACTCCATCACCTCTCTGGGAAGCCTGTTCCAGTGCTCTGCAACCCTCAAAGTAAAGAAGTTCCTCCTCATCTACTGGGCAAACTTCTTAAGTTCAAGTTTGTGCTTATTACCTCTTGTCCTGTCACTGGGCACCACCAAAAGGAGACTGGCCCCATCCTCTTGACACCACCCTTTAGGTCTTCGTAGGTCATTATAATGACCCCTTCTGGTCTGGTCATTATGGCTGCAGAGGAAGGTCACCACCTTGCCCTGAAATATGGGGCCCTACCTGGTCGAATGCTGACACCTGCTTTGCCGTCCATGGGTCACAGTCCTTATAGATGGAGTAGAGGGCCAGGCCACACAGAGCCGCACACGCCAGTATGGCCCAGAGGCCCACCAGGTTGATGTAGAGGGACCTGCACCAACACACATGGAAACACAATGTTAGAGGTTTATGTCCCACAAGAACCCACCAGGGCCAGGTGAGCAAGTGCCCACACCAGCAGCGAGAAAACCTCCTTGGTCAGTGGCTGCATGCTGGAAAGGGAGTCAAGATAACGCCCCCAGCATTCCACCTGGTGTGCAATCACGTTTTCAAGTATACAAATTACACTTCTGGGTTTTGGTGGTACAGTCTGAGTGCTCATTCCCTGGCAAAGTCCGCAAAGTAGATGATGGGAGCGATACAGCAATCCCCACGTTTCATCATGTGCACAAGTTTTATATTGCAGGAAGCTGGCAAGAAGATGCTCTTCCCCCTCACCACACCCCTTGGTAAAGACAAAACCCAGATAGATTTATAAGGCGGGGTGCCCCAGATCACAGTGTGGGCTACCTTTTAGTCACGCTTTAGCTATGCTTATACAATGCTGGAGTTGCCCTTGTAAAGCAGCAAATCCCCCATTTTCTCCTGGGAGAGCCTCCATGGGAGGCAGCAAGGAGGAACTGTGACCTGGGACCTGGTCTGGAGCCACCTACAGCTGTCACTTCCAGAGAGCAGAAGGTTGCCACCAATTCCAGAGCTTCCCCTTTAGTAACTAAACAGTTTGGAGCCTGGTATAGTCCAGAAACCCCATCACTTCCCCATGTCTTGACGGGAGATCCAGCTAATGCTGAGAGCAGAGATGCTCTCAGGCATTAATGCTACTTACACACACAACATACAGCCTCTACTGGAAGTGAAAAACAAAATGTTTTCCTCACTCAGTGAGGGCCTCTCCCTTCCATCTAACTATCTGACCTTCTCAAATGTTTCTCAGCTCTTGATGACTCCTGGGTCACAAAGTTATTCTCACCAAGGATGGTCAGTTGTACCAAACACACCCACTGGGAGGTTGCCCTTGAAACTGTTCCTTTCCAGCACCTGCCTCCTGGTTATTTGGGTTATCTGTGTACCATCCACAGGTCATGATCTAACTGCCTGACAGATCACATACCTTGGACCTGTGCCCACTGCTAAGATCTCTGCCAGGAGGAGCACATATACCCATGCTTGCAATGCCTCAGGAGGACTTTCAGTGCTTTCAGTTCCCAAGAAGGTAAGAGGCACCAGCCTTTGGATTCATCTAAGGGACCATCAGGATGAATGAAGAAGTAAACCTAACTTTATAGGCCTCATTAGGCATTGAAGCAGACCTTTTCAGAAAGGCATAATGTAGATTAGCTAGCTGAACTAGTAGTTTTATACCATATAAAAATTATTGGCAAGCAGAATGTAAACTCTTAAAGAAGACCTGGATAAATAAAAGCTGATTTACACACAGTAGTGCAAACTCTGCATTTATGCTTTGTATTTGCAATTAGGGATGGTCTAAACACAGAATGAGCAGCACTTTAAATTTCTCTCCAGACTAATTTAGTAAAAATGAAATAGTCCTCTTCTTAGAGATGCTTATAGATTAGTTGGATGTCTTGCATCCATTTAGCTGAAGCTGTTCCTGCACTGCATAATCTACCTTGATATAAGCTGATAAGCTGATTTAGCACAAAATTTAATGAATAAGTTAAATCAATCCAAATCTTTTGTTGAACAAATGTAATAGCAGTATTAGCCTATAGCCTGTAGTAAAGATTAGAAAGTCAAGAGAAACACATTGAAGCAAAAAAAAATTGTCGGAATCCAGCAATTCTGGTTTTTAAACTGCACCAGTGTGAAGAGAAAGCTGTTTTTTCCTTCTAATTTACATCCCAGCTCATGGTACACCCTATGACTAAGCACTGGAGTATAATAATTGTAACACTATTGGAGGGAAGTGTTCCCATTAATTTTGGGTGAGTAACATGGGGTGGAGCTTGGATGAAGTACACACTGTGACTGCACAGGGCTTATTTTTGGTTGTTTGTTTCAGGCTAGCTCTAAGATTTTAGTGCTGAAACACGTCAGATGATGACCTTCAAAGGGAAGTAGAGAAAAACGTGTTCGTAGCTCTTTTTTTTTTCCTGAAAATGTAGTTCTCTTGCTCTGAGTGCCTGTTATTGTTCATGTATGAGCATTATATTCAATTTGCCTAGTTACCATTTGAGGACAACAGCGTGTGCTCTGACCTACTGGTGTGTTTCTTGAACGGGGTGAAATCCTTTCCCAAAGACTGAGAAAATCGCTACACTTGTGCCACTGTTAAAAGCCTCCCCAAACACTGCAAGTTGTTATCTGTGAAAGAATTATTTTCTCAGCTCTGATTTATTATTGCGCTGTCTCTTACAAAACCTTACAGTAAATGTCACAGGGTTACAAAACCCTATTATTTTGACCTGATGACATTTCACACTTCTGTATACAGGCTAAATGGCAATAAGAGGTACAGGCCACCAAGGGGACTTGCCAGTTGTGTTTAATTACCTTTCCTAATGAACTAGACACCACAGAATAGAAATGTTTATAGCTGTGACAAGCTACAACCATTACACAAAATGATTTCTCCATGCAGGGGAAATTCCCTGCACAACCATGGCACAAGCAACATGCCATGGCGTCCAGCTACCCACACCAGCAGGAGATGACCCCACTAATTAAGTCTATGCCACCAATAATACGATATGACTTGACAATCCCATCCAAAAGCCCTTCAGAACTAGAGAGCCTGCAGCCCCTCTCAAAGCTGCTGCAACAGCTCAGAACATCTGCCCAGAAGCTGCCATAGTGCCAGATTGCCCTGGGTCACACTGGGACACCCTGGAGGTGTCCCTCCTTACAGAGAGGGTGGGGAGGGTGGGAGAGAGGAGGACAATCCTAAGCAGAGTAGGTGGTCTGGAAGAGCAGTCTCAGTGGCACATGAATCTGGCACAACGTATACGCATTTCCTATACGCAGCCATGCCGGGCAGCATTCCAAATGTGGATGTACCTCCTGCCTCTGCAGTGCCAAGAACCTGGCACCCAGCCACGTGCCAGAGATTGTAGAGAAGAAGCCACATAGTGCGTTTGAGATGTGGCACTGTATGCTGGAGAGATGTGGCCGATGACAAGGATCACCTTGTTCCTGTCTGCAGCATAGATGGCTGAAAAGTAGATTATTGCCGTGACTAAAATATTTCAGTTCTAAACGGTGCGTCATTTTGTTGGTATTTTGCTGACTTTGTGAACTGAAAGCCTTCATAAAATTCCCTCCCTGTATGTCACTGAATTATAGAATTAATAGGGACTATAGTTATGATGTGCATTTATATATTTCTCCTATAAACAGACTTTATGAGCTCACTAACAATCCTTAAATCCTGACTACTAGAATGATACTAAAGATAAAGATAAGACAGAGTTAGTATGTATACTCTATTCTAGAATTCAAATATTTACAGAAATGTTTAAATTCAAGGAAAACATAACTCTCTGCCAGATTCCATAGTGAATTCCTAAAAAAAAAAAAAATCTGTGATTATTACAAAACCAAAATATGTGATTCCTCAGCAGTGTTATCAATGAATAAAACATTTCTGCATTTCTCACGGCTATATTATAAATCTTATAGTCTAATGCAAAATTGCCACACAATTATTTTAGCAGAATCTAGCAGTTCAAGATGCTGTCCTGATACAGCTTCAGCACAAGTACTACATACATAGGTCTTTAGATTGCATATAAACTTAAGGCAGTTATTTTTATGCAAGAATACTGGCACAAAGTTCAATGTTACAGCAATTAGATGTAATTCAAATACCAGAATTTATTGTGCTGATTTGTCCACAAAATGAAAGGCAAAAGTTGCTACTGTTTAAAAAAAAATTTAAAATCTCCCTTATCAAGGACAGTCACTGCTGAGTTCAGACATGAAAAGTTACTGTAGGCGGACTTACATTTTTGCGTGGAACCTGCTTTTGCATGCAATGTATCTCTGTACTTGAGACTGGTTGACCCCGTATATTCCAGTCCATGTGAAGGTCCCACCTATAACAATCGTCCAGAAGGTGTGCCGTTGCAGAGGATTGGGATTAAAGCTACAATGAGAGGGAAAAAAGAAAACAAATTCAGAATATGATAATCTTCTCATTATGAGACCTTAATGGCTAGGAAACATTTCCTCATACTTATTCTAATACAAACTGTCTTAATTTGGCCAGATTTTGAACATTCAGATACGGGACATCCGAGCTTATGGAAAGCAAATTTAGATCTCAGAGCTGAAATCCTGATCTAGCAAAACACTCTGATCTGTCCAAAGGTGAAGTTTAACTAATTTATTTGCCTATAAACTACAATCTTATGTAAAGCTGTACGATGCCTGCTACTGTTGTGATGAAATGATGCTCTAGCAAAAAGCCTAGTATGCCTTCTTATCTAGGCCTGACACCAATATAAAGGTGTGTTTGCACACACAGCCCTTGTGGACATGGAGAGAGCCTCTGTAAAACATTTTGCTGGTTTAGCTCTAAGTGAAGAACAGACTTTGAACAGCCATAAATATATTATTTTTAAATCACACTGTAATATAACATTAAATTATGCTTCTCTTCATGAGCAATGGAATATGGTTTCACCCACTATGCCCCATCCCTGGAGGTGTTCAAGGCCAGACTGGATGGGGCTTTGAGCAATCTGCTCTAGTGGGAGGTGTCCCTGCCCATGGCAGGGGGGTTGGAACTTGATGATCTTTAAGGTCCCTTCCAACTCTAACCATTCTATGGTTCTATACTACATGCCTTTATTTCTTTTCTTTTCCCATCTGTAAATTTGGTAACTGGGGGAAGAAGCAACGTAGTACAACTACTGCAAATCAGCCAGACAGATTGAAAAAATTACTGTTCACAAGAAGAACAAGAAAGTACCCACAGATTAACTACTTACTGAAGAACTGGACAAAGAATTTTACAGAAAACCTGACGAGTACTCTGAACTGATGGAGAAAAGGTAATACATGTTGCACTAAACTTTCACTAATAACACTTGGTGAAGTTTCTCATCAAAAATACAATAACTTTCGGGGTTTTTTTAACTTAAAGTGTTTTTTTGATTCAGTACTGTCAGAATGAATATTCTTGACCTTGCAAAATTATACTTTTAGGCTATGATTCATTACAATAATGGTGGGTACTATTAAAACTACTTTAGTTTTTCTTTCAGGGAAAATAAGAACATTTCCCTTTTTCAGACTAGGAAAAAACTATTCTTTTCCCAGCTGTTTTGGTTCAGCAGCTGGAATCCCAAATCAGCTGTCTGCAAATTATAAATATGGTTGTCCTCTCCTATTCACCATTCACTTTCAATGGAATCCCAAATGTATCCTTAAAACATCAAAAAAATATCCCTCAAACTAGGTAAGATTGTTTTAAAATACATAAAAATGGGATGACAACTGCCTGCCTCCTTCTTCAGTAGCTATTTGATTTCACAATTAGTCAATGGGCACCATTTGTAGGAAGAAAAGGGCACACTATCTGCAAGTACAAACTCACTCCCAGAAGTTTAATCTTCCTCCGTAGTAGGAATCATTTACAATGCGTCCAATTCCCTCCTGAACCACCACAGCTCGTATAATCACAGACGAAAATCCAGCGACCATGATTCCAACCTGGAAAACGTCTGTCCACACCACTGCCTTCAGGCCACCCTGTATGAGGAACAGCACACTATCAGATACAACAGAGCAGCAGCACTCTTGCTTAGCACCCACATTCAACTACGAGAAATGTTACTATCTGTCTTACACGTAACAGATTAATTTCACCTTCTCTTTAATAGAAATAATGCTGTACTAGAGAGTTTAGGAATTGGATCCTGTAAACTATTCAGGGCATCCTGGGCTTTTTTTGAAGTACACTAAATGCTCTGACCATACTCGCAGTTTAATTCAGTACTTCTGTCATCACATAACCTCATTCAGAAGTTTATATTAAAAGACAAATCGGCAAATGGTGTTCATCTTACATGTCTATACAGTACTACTAATTTAAAGGCATAGCATTCACCTGAATAATAATAAATGCATGATTAATTCAACACATACAAATAAATTTGTCCCTGAGGTTCCACTTAACAATTTCTAGACACTTGGTCAATTAACAGTAATCTAAAGACCAATCTGTTCATGTGGCACTTGCTATTTTCAGCAGCTCTATTCAACAACAGACAGGAATACTATAGTTGCAGTGAGCAGGTGCCTGACGAATTACACAGCTAAACCCTGCTAGATTAGAAGAAAAATTACAGGAACTTGTTTAGGATGGGAAATCTATATTTTTGCTGTTCTTTCGGCAACAACGGAAGTTGGAATGTCTCAAAACAGAAAGGCTTTGAGTCACATTGTGGCTACCTTCACATTCAGAGAAGTCCTTGGGTGAATATGGCCCTGTGGCTACAGCTACCCTGTGAAGTGTACTCCCATGGGACAAGCCAGTTATTGGGCCACTCTCTGATAAATTCTGTATTTGATGTGAACAGTGAAAGGAAGAGGATTTTTTTCTCAGCCAAAGGGCCCACATACCAGCGTGCAGTAGAAAGTGCAGACCACGCCAGTTGCCACCACTGCGCCCCACAAGTCAAAACCAGTGACTGAAAGAGAGGGAAATGGCACCAGTGTGAATGAGGCATTGGGGACAAAACAATTAAAGTTGCTTTTTTCACCCCCAATCTGTTTGTTGGAAAAAAAAAAAGAAATGAGTTAAATGTAAAAGTAGAAGGCAATAAAAAATGGCAATGAAAAGATTTGTGTATCTAAACCAGGAGAATCATACTAACCAGTTCTAGAAAGAAAATGGTAGTTAGAGATGTTGGAAAATGCTAAAAAGTTTATATAACTTTTATAACTTAGATCCTATTTCAGGATCTAAGAAGCTATTTTGTCTTTAACATGACTGCTGCAAATCAACCCATGCACTATGTAGGCCCCAAATCAGAAAGGTTTGAAAAAAGGTCTTTGAAGCCTGAGTAGTCCCACAGAGTCCTTAAGCAAGGATTTGAGCAAGTAAACATCATGGGGATACTCCACAGAGGCAAGGTGGTTCAAGCATGGTCTGGAAGAAATACTAAAAACCTTTCTTTTATGCTTCGTTCTTTTAAGGAAACATGGTTGTATGTCTACATCAGACAACCTGTGCTGTGGTTGGCATACAAGCTCTCACTGCCCCAGCTTACCACAGTCATGTGCTGCCAGTCAGGGTCTGGGGGGCTTCCCAAAAGATAGCTCAGGCTAATTAAAAACACTAACAAAACTAACAAAACTAATTTCTTCTAGTTGGGAGGTCATAGCTTGGTTTAGCATCAATTTGCAGGGCAAATATAAACAAGGACATAAAACGTGGGACTTACACACTAGAGGAAACCAATGCAGACAGTGGTGAGTTTTTAATTCCCTTTTGCTCAATGAACAAGCCAAAAAAAAAAAACCCAAAACCAACAAACAGAACAAGCGTGATTTTCATTCTAGCCAAAAATGATTCATTTTTCATTTGCATTTTGTTATTGCCTTTTCTTTGCCAAGTGGACAAATTAATTGTGTTAGATTAAAAGTTTAATTTGGCTCCACAGCATATCTCCTTACACCTTTAAAAATAATCGTGGCTCATTTTCAAAGCAAAGAGTCATTTTGAAGTGGAAAATGGAAATATTTCATTTTGTAAATATCATAACAAACATCATTAAGTTCAAGATCTCTTTGCTGCTGATTTGTTTTTCCACTAAAAATGGCAGGCTGAGTTCTATGCAGCCCTAAAACATATTTACAGAACTTTCGCCTCACTCTCCTCTTAAAGAAGAGCACTTAATCAGGGAAATTAAATGTGTGTTTAGTCTCTCCATTGCCTTTAAAATGTACTTGTCTTCTTAACTTTTCTGAATGTAGCCATGACCTAAGGATTCTGCATGAGAGGTAAATGAGAGCATATTTTTTTTTTCCCTCAAACCCTTTCTGTAATTTGTTATAAATAGGGATTAAGGCACTAGGATTTAATCTGTGAGGCCACAGGTCAGAGTTCCCATCAGGATCAACAGACATCTTAGAAGACTACACAGTCAATCCTTGAGCTATATCTTCAGGTGTGCATTACCAAAAAAAAAAGCATGCCAGTAGTATATAAAAAAAATAAATTATAACATAGAACAGTGGCAGTATACTCATCTTACCTTGATTTAATGCTAAAGCTGGAGCGTAAATGACAATACCAGTGTATAAAGTCTAGAAGGGAAAAAAGGATATAAAATAAAAAGAAATGTGAATTCCTGGAAAAGGTGATAGCTTTCTGAGATGGTTTCTCTCAAGCATTTACGCAGTCTATACCTCCTAAATTCATAACAGTCAAGAAATAATTCCAATTGGTGGAAAATGAAAGTCTGAGAGTAACCAAAGCAACCTAGCGTTCTTGAAACAAATACCACTGACTCTTGAACATCAAATCCCTCTTCAGTTTTTCCTGGCTTTTATAATTAATTTGTTTTATTGCTTTAAAACTGCAGTTATATGGCTGAAGCAAGAGCAAAAGGAAGTTGATGAGGTTTACACACAGTTTGCCGAGGAATCTATTACAAATTTTTACTCAGTCTTGGGATCAATATGCCTCCCAGTATGCAACTATAACACACATGAGTAAGAACAAAACCCACAGAATTAGATAGTCATTATGACAGCATTAGAAGGGATTACACTCCTGTAAAATGATGCTGTGTGCGATTATCAGCAGATCTATATTTTCAGCCAATACAGGAAAGATATAGACACATGAAGGAGTTACTTCATGCACTTTCAAGGGCACAATGGGAATCATACGCTGATAGCCTCTCTAATTTCTTTGTGTATATTTTTTAATCCTGTTTGCCTTTTTACCTCTGCAGTTACTGCCTTGTACTACTAGGACAAGTTCAGCTGTGGCATGGTCCAGGGGAATACAGCTTTCTATGTGCAGACAACTTCTGTGAAGCTCAGTGGTCTTGATTCGAAGGATCTAAATCACAGTCGGGTCCTGAGCTGACTTGCATCAGCCTTCTATGATTGAACTCTTCTGACTCCCTGATTGGAACTTGCCATGGAAAAGTGGCAAAATCAAACACCATCTGGCATCCAGCAAGGCTTTGCCCTTCCTGTGAGTGTGAAGTCTGCCCCAGGCACAGTTGCCAAACCAGAGCAGGATGTCTAACTGGTGGATCGCTCGCTGTGGCTTTTGAGCAGGTCGAATCCAGTCCCCATGGCAGAGCACTGCCACATGGCCAGTGACTATGCTGGGGAGAGAGCCAAGAGGTAAGTAGAGTGACTGGTAATCCAGCTGTGGGAGGAAACCAGTGTGGAGGGGCTGCTCCAGCCAGCATGACCAGATTGCCCTGGTCCTTTGCTCCACACCTGCTACCAGCACATGCCAGAAGGGATGGTGGGACCACTGGTGAAATAGTTATTCCTACCTGTATATCACTCTTTGCCTATGTGTGAGCACGTTTGTTTCTCTGAATGCCACAAGTCCTCTCTAGGTTTTCATATACAGATTGTATGCCAAGAAAGCTTCCAGTCCTGACTAGTCCCTGGGGAATGTCTCCTCAGAACTAGCTCTATCCACTCAGCTCGGTCTCATCTGCAAACTTGCTGAGGGTGCGCTTAGTCCCACTATGTATGTCATTAACAAAGGTATTAAATAGTATTCATCCCAGTACAGACCCTTGCAGGACACCACTCATTACTGGTTTCCATTAGAACATACAGCTGTTGACTGTAGCTCTTGGATGTAATCATCCAGCTGATTCCTCATCCATCTGATTGTCCATCAATCAAACCCACGTCTCTCCAATCCTGCTAATTCAGAGATTCAACATGAGAAAGTGGCTTTCTCAAACGCAGCAGCAAACAAGTGCAAGAAGCTTTGAACCATCAGAAATTAAATTGTGTCACAAGTATGACCACATTTTTGTGTAAATTAAAACAGGACTGATGATACGAACTTTCCGCTTCTTCAGTGGTTTTTCAGGTTGTATTACTACATTTCCTGTTTATTTTCTCTTCTTTTAAACACATGGCAATATTCAAAGAACAGTTAAAACTGCAACATTAAAATCCTTCGCTCACTATTCTTCTCATTATTCACGTTCAGTCATTAGTGGTTGGCACAGAAAGGTCTGAACTAATAGAACTTTAGTTCGTTTCCTTGGGTACGTTTAAGATGTATAGAATTATTTTTCTGATCTTCTCAAGCAAAGATTATGCTTGGCTTCTTCCAACTTATGGAATTGTGGTGTCTTCGTATTTGCTAGTGAAACGGTGTCTAGATTCATACATGCTAGCACTTTACTTTTACTATGGGCTTGTGTAGCTATAAATGCCATCTAAGCAGCACTGTTCATCTAAGTAAAATAGCACTGTATTTACTACCATCCTATTTGTGCAAGTGTGATTGCCTTGTAAGTCCTGATATATCTTAAAAATGGAAAAGCAGACAAAAACCAAGCACATAACTTGAAAACTCTTCTGATTGTATATTAATTCTTGCTTTGAATTCCCCAAAGAGTCCACTTCAAAATCGTGAGAAGAACACATTTTTGTTTCTGGTGCATTTGGCACGTGCTCACTGTACATTTCAAAGCTGTGGTCCCACACTGACTCACCAAATGGGCTGGATACAGCAAACTGCAGTAACAATGACTGCAAGGAGTGCTTTACTTTCAACATTCCCCAAGGCAGTAATTTGCTATTTCTCAGTTTGCAGACACCCAGGTTTTTTTCCAGTGCTGGTGGTACAAACCCTTGTACAGCAAATGACAGCTCCTGACAGCTTGTTTTGTCACTTTTCACAGACCCTTGAGAATTAGTCAGACTCCCAGAATCCATGGCCCACAGGACGGTAACTGCTGCTGTAGATAATTGAGGCATGTTTACGTTTTTCATCCATGGTGGGTTTCTCAAGCAGGCAGGCGAATGACTGCTCTTCACACTGCTACCCTGCAGCGTAGGGTCGCTCGTCTCTTGGCCTGGCACTGATGCCAAGTGACTGCTCCAGGGACTCAACAATGCACACAGAGACCAAACGGGCAGGTAGCCCAGCATCCACTCCCCACCTCAGCGCTTTGGAGCAGATGGAGCTTTGTTTCCCCCACTCCCAATCACCCATGCACTGTGGTAACCTCATTAACCATTCAGAGAGAACAGCCAGTTACACTAAGATGAAGGATCCTGGTGGCTAAAGGACCACAGAACAGCTTTGAGGTTTACTTGCCGTTTGTATAATGAAAAGGATCGTTCCACAGAGGCGCAGGTATTTATTAAATCGAAGCTCTAAATACTGCAAAAGAGAAGAAAAACCAAACATTTACATCAAAACGTGGCACTATTGATAGGACTTCAGTGAAGTGATGAGCAATACAGAAAGGGCATAGCGACATTTTAAATTTCCAAAACTCTTAGTGTCACTTTGATTGATATATCTTTCAACTTGATTTGATATTTCTCTACAAACCTCACCTCTGGGTAATGACACACAAGCAAGGAAACTAGACATGAGCTAGTCAGTATATGACAGAGAGCGCAGAATGGAAACTGGTGTCACCCAGCTGCCTTGGGCACTCAGTAGCCAAGGAGCTGTGCAGTGTGACTTGGCAAAGACCAGCATGTATTACCACACGATCATTGAGTATCCTGAGTTGGAAGGGAACCACAAGGACCATTGACTCCAACTCTTGACTCCACACACTGCAAGTTCACAATGACATACCAGCAAACAATAGAACCTGCTCGTGTTGTGAAATCAGAAAGAGAGAGAACATTATGGCTACTCCTAAGCCTTAGCTGATTTGGAAACTCTGGCATAATGTGTGTCCGTCTGAACTGCTGCAAGAGATGGCAGAAGGTTTTCAGTAGCCAGTAGCTTCCTCCCATGGCAACTTCACCTTCTGCACTGCCCAAAGCAGCTCGTCGTCTTCTACTGGTAAGTAGAAATCCAGCCTTTTGCAAAATAGGAGCCTTCACTTTTCTGTCTAGCCTGGGACAGCACAACCTCTGAATGAGTTTGTCACGCTATAGGGCAAATTTCTTCCCCCCATCTGTCTTAACAACCCTCTAAGGTGTGTGGTTGCACAAAAGGATATCCTTTGCCTGCCAGTCTATTGAATCAAAAGACAAACACTGAAGTATCTCAAAGTGCTCACTCGTGAACTGAGCATTTAAAACATGAACTGTGAGCATGTCCACACAGGGAAACAGTGCTGAACCCCTGGACAGACACAAAACATTGTTTAATCTCTGAACTCTGTCCACAAATAGAAGGTACATCTTTTATAGGTGTATTACTCTGATCTAACCCCGAGATTAGTACTCAGTTTCCAGTCATAGTAACTCTTGATTTAAGAGAGCTCTACTTTAAGTATCATCATAACTAACAGTCCAAAGATTAGTAGTTTAAAACCCACTGAAAGCCACCAGAAATATCTGCTGGTGAATTCTTATCTAAATCTACCAACACTGACCTTGTTTTCAGCCTCTAGTGCTGCAACGCCCCTGTTCAGTGTAATAAAATGCAAAAGAGCGAAGTAGCTAGCCAAGGACTTTCACCTGCACCCATGCACCTTTCCCAATGTCCTTGGTGAAAAGAGCAGTTTGCCTCCAAATCTGCAGCCTGGAACTACCTCTATGCACGAAGATAAACAGGTTGCACAGACCTTCCAAATCAGAAGAAATTCCTTACCGGATGCTTTGTCACCCCAAAACAGTCGGACTAAAGCTGTGATCTGTCCCACCACCTCAGATGTCTCTGTGCTGCTAGCTATTATATTACACACTGAGCTGAAGACCAGCTCAGCCCTATTTTGGTGGAAGAAAACTCTCATAGATGCAGAGCCTTTGCTTATCTCCCTATATAGGCATGATGGAGAAGATATTCACCAGTATGAACAGCCTCAGGTGGAAAGGGTATCTCCCCAAAATGTCTAGGCAGAGTACACACATACTCTGCCAGAGGGAGAGTTTTGTGGCAGCACATGGGCTTAGAAACCTATGGGGAGGGAACATGACTTGAGAACCCTGGTTCCTATGTTAGATGCTCTTGCACTCTTTGTATATTAATTACACTTCATTAGCCGCACGTCACCATCCAAACTGCACAAGGATTAATCCACCTACTAAACCAAGTATTTGGAGTAAGGAAATAGATCTGGCACAGCACACAGCTCCAGAGCCAAAACAGCAGGGCTGAGTACCTCCTCTCTGCGGAGGCAGTGTGGGCAGACTTGGGGACAGAGCAGGTTGCAGCCTGCCCTTGGGAGTGTGGAGATATGGGGCAGCACTGAGTGCAGAGAAGATCTGAAGGAAGAGATTGAGGGGAGACATGTAGAAAGTTGGCATGAGAAGCCCCCCCAGCTCCCTGAAGGCCGTGGAAAGGCTCCTTGTACTCCATCTTACCTCGTAGGTGCTGGTAATGCCCAGCTTGTAGAAGACAGGCAAAAAGATCTCAGCACTGCACAGCACCACCAGGGCGTAGGTGATGGCGAAGATGCAGAAGATGGCACCATAGTGGTAGATTTCGGCAGGGGTGCCCAGCACAGTGACAGCTGACATGAAGCTGGCGGTGAGGGAGAGCGCAACGGGTAGGGCGCTCATGCTGCGGCCCCCCATCAGGAAGTCCTTGGATGTCTTCTGCCCCCCTCCCGCAAAAGCATAGTAGATGCCGATGATGGCCGAGACAAGCAGCATGGCCGCAAAGACCACGTAGTCCCAGACGGTGAAGCCCCCCATGCTGCAGGAGGGACTTTCCCTTGAAGCCAAGGATCTGCCCCAAAATCAGAGGGGGTGGCACCGGGGCGGCCGGCGCGGGAGGAAAGGGGATGGGACGGGACCCCGCGGTGGTGCAGCAGCAGCGGCTGTCCCGCTGGGGCAGCCGAGGAGCGGTGCGGTGCGGTGCGGTGCGCCCCGCCGGGGAAAGCGCGGAGCGGTGCGGTGCGGTGCGCCCCGCCGGGGAAAGCGCGGAGCGGTGCGGTGCGCCCCGCCGGGGAAGGCGCGGAGCGGTGCGGTGCGGTGCGGTGCGCCCCACGCAGGCTTCTGCCCGTATGTCTCCAGCGGGACGGGCGCGGAGCGGCAGTAAGAGCGGCAGAGCCGGGAAGGCGGGCGGCCTTATACGGGGCCACTGCCCGCTCCTCCCCGCGGCGGTGAGCGCCCCCGCGGAGCGGGAAGGGGCGGTGATCGTCCCGGCGCGTCCCCCGCCGGGCTGTCCGGCGTTATTCCTCCTGCCCCGTTCCTCTGGACCCTACGACGCCGAGGCTGGAGGGTCAGCCCCGCTGCAGAGCCCCGCCGGAACCGGGTTACACCGCAAACTAGGGTGGTGGGGCAGGGTTTAGGAGGGAAGACAATTAATAATTCCCCAGGATGGTATTTCCTACACTTCTTCATTAGCATATGCTACCATCACCCCAAATGAAGAAGGTGAAAATACGTTTTAGTATGTAGGTTTTTCTGGATTGAGCAATCTGGAAGATAACTCACTGAATCATCACCATTTGCCAAGGCTGAACGCTGCAGTTATATGTGAGAGAAGCCCCACGGAAGTTTTGATAATACTTTTCAATTAATTGCAGGTTCAAGAGTCAAAGTGCACAGGAATATCACAGATGGAGCTTCACCTATCTTACCCCCAGGGGAATGCATCAAAACCCCCTTTGGGATGTCAAGGCGATGGATGTGAAACAGTGGAGAAGTGCCAGATTCTATAGCTAGCAGCACACTCAGGATTAACGCAGCAAGTGCTACATTTGGCCCCTTTCCTGCCCAGCCTCTCCCAGCTTTTTTCCATAGCTGGATTTGCTGGGAGCAGTCTTTGCTGCAGGTGCTCTGGGTTCAGCACAAGGCATTCTGATCTGCCTGCATCTGACCAATTTGAGACACGGTTTTCAGCAGCCTTCTGTATCTTAGACAGAAGTGATTCACCCAAAACCAGACAGCCAAACCCAACTCACGGAGCACTTTTGTCTCCTTGGGAGCTCTGGATTTAGTAGTCTGTTTGGAGATATTTCTATGTACATGTTGGAAGGAAGGGGCACAGGCAGTAGTCCAGTCTGGCAGGGTTATTAACTTGAGCTATGAAATCATGCCTGTGTTCGTCTAGCTTTCAGATGTTCATCTGGGACTATAAATGTCCCTGAATATACAGAAACTGGCCACTGTGGTGCAAGTGGCATGTCCTAATCTCACCACGGCAGGTTAGGGCATCAGTCTCTTTGGCCCAGTTGCTCATTCGTTACTTATACAGTGAGTAACAGCTTCTGGATGTCCTGCTGAAGAAGAGCAAGAAAGTTATCCTGTACCCCTACCAATTAGGCTATTGATTATCTGTTACTGGCTTTTGACCATGTGAAAGATGAGAAACCCTCCCAGCGAAGCTTCAATCAAACCAGCACCTTCATTCAGTGCAATGAACTGGTGTTGTCCAGAAAAAATATGTAGTCATAAAACACGACCCACTTTCTCACAGGAAGGACACAAGCAGCCTCCTGCCCAGACCCATAGCTTGTGCTGCTCAGAGCCCCATGATTGGTGTCACTTGTTTGCGCTCTTTCAGGTATTATGTTGCTCAAGCTATTCAAACAATAACATGCATTTAAAGTATTTACTATATGAGACAAATACAGTTTTGATTCTGCTTCTTTATCATTTTTGACATAATGTAAACACAGCAAGTAATAACATGTATTGGAAAACAAATTATGTTTCTTAACTGAAACATAAGCAGCTATGAGGAAATGCACGTCACTGGTTTCGGGTAGCATCTTTGATTCTTTTTATAGGAGTGTTAAGCAAATTGTCTTTCAAATGTCATCATGACTGATATGGCAAGAAAGGCTGGATCCTCCCATTTGGATGTTTCCATCTTAGGAACCAGCAGCAAAGCTGTTCTGAGGCCCATGCGCTAAATCACATAAAGTGGATCTGGAAAACAATGCTAAATGTATTTCTTCTGGATTTTTCACACATGAAATCAAATTAGCTCCATGGAACGTGGTAGGCTTGTGCTGTGTAACTGAGACAGAACTACGGGTGTCGTGTCTGTTTTTTCTCATAGCTACAATACATATTTAAATGACTTCCAGACTCAGAGAGCATTTTTTCATTACTTTGTTGTAGCACCTTGTCCCATCTCTATTGGGTTTTATAAGCCTCATCTCGCTACCTCTGAGACCCTGTTCTTGTGTGATCCACAGGTCAGTAGGTCAGTAGGCTGGGTTTCTCTCTATGGATATGGCAAATACATCAAGCCCTGCACTTGGGAGACATGCTGCCCACCTCTCTGAACTAGGTTGTGGAAATACACTTTGAGAGATTCTCAGTTTTTCACATTGGCTCACAGGCAAATATGGGCATGGGCAAAAGCAACTGGAAGTGAGGTAGGAGAGTACTGGAGGCCCAGTGAATGCTGCTTGGCAGTGCTGTGAGACCCTTTGCCCTGGCAGCCTGGCAGCGTTCTGACTTCCAGTGATTCCTCGCTTTAGTTTGCCATTCCAGATTGTGTGGGGTTCAGCTGTACCTACACCAGCTCAGCTGAGTTTGCAGCTGAAGAGCAGTTCTTTCTCAACAGCACTCCTCTGTAGTGCCAGGACTGGGTTTGGAAGTCTAAGCTGCTTTTCTGCTTTTTTTCTGCTTTTCTTTTTTTTTCCTGGTCTTTTCTGCTTCTACAGAGAGCAGTTTGGAAACCTTGCTGGCAAAAACAAACGAACAAAACCATTTCAAAATAAAATCTGCAAAACCTATTTTTTTCTACTCAGTTTGCCCTTTTCTGGGAACAGTGTTATGCTTTGTAATTTTGAAAAACTCTTGTTTATTTTTGTTTGGGTGATTTTCTCAGGAAATTAGGGGCATGGGATCATGCTCTGTGTATATACATAAATGTATGCATATGGAAGGTGTTTGCCCTCCATCCAATAACCACTGAACACCGCAACAAAATTTGCAGAGGGGTAGAGTCCTCACAGATATTAAGGTGCTACCAGTTTCATGGAAGTAGATGGGCAAAAAAGGAGGGATCCCATAAATGTTCTTGCAGAAAGGAAGACTGCAGCAGGAGCTGAACTTCTGTTAGATAACAGTGAAACCATATGTGAGAAAAGGATCTTAACAACACCCAACTGCAGGCAAAGCTTCTCATCTTCTGAAACACACAAGCCAACCAACACTAAGAGACTGAGGTGTGGGGATTCAGGTTCCATTTACTCCTCTGTTCATGGAGCTACCTGTTAAATTTCCTTTTGGTCATTGTTATTTTTAGGAACAATATATCAAGGCTAATCACTGAATCCTAATTGGACAGTTTGATTTTTCTCGGTGCAATGCTTCAAGTCAAAATGCACTTCTTTTACTCCTGGAAGATTTTGATTCCAGAAAAAATAATAAAACTGCAACTGCTTCCTGCACAGGATCACTTATCACCTTAAAAAGCCTGCTCGGATTTTTGTGTCAGGGAAGTTCATTGCTGATGGTGTTTCACATTTCTGAAGATCAGTTAGTCTGGCTGCACTGTTATGTCTCCTGCTTGCTGTACTTGTCCACACACTGCTGTTTTGAATTGCTGGGCTTAGTACAGCTACTTACCTAACTACCATCATCACTGACTTTGCTTCCCCTGGTTTAATGCTACTTTAGAGAAAGCTTCCACACTGTTAGTTAATGATGTTCTTAGCTGTCTCTTTAATATTACCTTTTTTTTTTGGTAATTTCTTTTTCTGTCAATAGTGTTTAGACATGACAGAATGACCCTGCAAGGGTATTCAGAAGAGTAGTATCATAATTGGTATTTCTTGTGAAATTTGGAGAAGTTCTTTAGAAAGAAACATGTGGCACCTGTATTTTGAGCACTGGAATTTTCTTGTACAGAGTTATCCTGCAGCTGTAACCTCTTTATTTCCTAGTATAACATTAGAGTCCATTTCCAAGCATACTTTTAGAAACTTTTTTCCAGCTAGTTAGATTTGCAGTGCCCAAGGCGCAGAATGGTGTGTTTAGAAGCCCCTGTTGCACAGACTCTGTGCTGTTTGTGGGTATTAGCAAGAACGTGATGCAATTTGCAAGTGTCTTATGCCTTATAATGCCACCATAAACACAACAAGTTAAGTATTTCAGGAAGCATAGTTGACAAATTGGGTGTCTGTAGCAGTTCTGATCTTCTCTGATGCTATGATTCAACCTATCCAAATCCTAAATTTGCAGTGGCATAGATTTGCAGAAGGTCTTTGCTTAAGATCCTAATTACTGGAAGTCTTTCAGGGTAACAACTTGTTTGCTTGAAGTGCTTGTCCTCTTAGGCTTAGCTTCCTTGGAATACAAGGAGAGATGGAGTGACTTCCAGAGAAAGAGAGCAATGGCGGGGNGCAACCAGGAGGAAGGAGAACGGGAGGGGGGGGGGGGGGGGAAGGAAGCCCAGAGATATGCATAAAAGTCACAGGAACAAATGACATTTCAATTGACATTTTGAATAGAACCTCCTAGGTGGTTTATTTGTTTCCATTTTTGCATTCCACGGAAATTTTAACTCATGTAATTTGCAAGCAGAATGACTCAAATGTTAGTGCCTAATGGTCGTGACAAGGAACCCACTAGATTACGTAACCCACTAATAGCAACACACCTTTTAAAATCAATAGTCAGTGCCTCAGAATTGAAAGAAGTACTTAAGTTAGCCTTGAATCCTAAGCATTTAAACTGGAATTATTTAGAGTCTATTTGCTGGAGAATTCTGCTCTTTCATTTAAAAGACCAAATTTCAAAATTTCCTTATAGACTGTCCAGTAGTTGGATACCCCATTATTTGCTCAAGAGGACTATTATTATGGGAATAAAATTGTGGTACAGATTTTACTTCTTTAACTCAAAAGGATAAATAAGTTACATGCTTGGACTTTATTCTCATGGCTTTGGGATCTTTTGTTTATTTAAGGTGTTCAATTTTGCATCAACAGAATTACAATTCAACTAGTTTGCTTACTTGCAGTTAATGTATGAGAAAGGGCTGTCAAATGTTCACCAGAATGATCAACGAAAAATTGATTTTTTTTCCTCAGGAAATCTTTTCTTGATTTCCCTATGTTATACCTGTTGTCTTCCGTTTTCCCACTACCTGCTATCCAAACAATCTCTGTTCTCATGTTCTAGTTGGCGTTGTTTTGAGATGTGTTTGCTGTAGGTGTACAGTGTACGTACTTCAGTTATGCAGCTGGGCTCCCTAAGTTTCCTCTCTAACTGAAGCAGAGAGACAGGCTCTTCAGAAAGAAACTTTGCTGCTCTGATATGCTCCCTGGAGGGGCCTGTCTTTTTCCAGTATCTGTGGAGGAAGCCTCTGGAAGCCTGCTAACATTGGCACTTAAAAATACTCTGAAAAAATGTTCCCCACTGCCCCAGTGCCCTAAGCAGCTCTTCTTTTTGATTATTTTGATTTATTCTTCCGTTCATACTCTGGAGTGTCTGTCACCAGTTCTAATCTCTCCCTTGTTATCTGCCACCCATCCTTCTTTGTAATTCCTACTGCTAAATCTCTTGTGCTCCCTTTCTCCTTTCATGCCCCCTGTTTTCTTATATTAAGAACTTTTTTCTTTCTTCTCCCTTCCACATTTCTTCAGCCTGAAGCTTTCCTTTTTTGGATCCCCAGTCCCAAGAGGCATTTCTCCCCAAATTGTTGTTTTACTCTAAAGTTCATTTTTCCATTTTTTTAGTGTCTCTATGAGCTGACTGCCTTGCCTCCCTTTTAAGTTCCTTTTTGATCCTCTCCAGTCCCTCTTCTGCATGGTGTCGAGGCTGCCCACACTGGACATCATGCAGACACACACACTGCTTGGAAATGTTTGAAGGTAGTTATGCTTATTTGCACCAGCTCTATATGTTTAACTGGTTTGCTTGTCAGACATCCTCAAAGCGACATTCATCACCAAGTGCAGATAAGAAAGGTGGTTTTCCCTCACGTCCAACTTGTCTGCAGCTGTTGGCTTTGGTTTGTTTTGTTTCTTCTGTTTTCCTCTAGAACATGAAACTCATTGCACCTATTTCTGATGTTATCTGTGCAATTCAAATAGAAAATCCTTGTTTCTTCAGATGGTGGAAACGCTTCCAGCATCCTCAGTATCTCCTAGTACTCTGCTGGGACACACCGTAGTTTTTGTGGCCTCTTGGACTGCAGTCTTATGGCTGTTGCAGGATGCCAGAGAGTGGTGGGTGATCTGTGGTGGATGGGGAACAGTGATCATGCATTATGTGGATTTTCATGATCAAACTCCATGGGAGGGGGATTTTACCAATCCAAGCACACTGGGACTCCTACAGCAAATGTCTCTGTTTTGGTCATGTATTGGTATCCAGTGTTAGCATGCATTCCAGTAGTCTATTGAGGGTTTTTTGATGAGTGTGGGTTGTGAGCTAAGGCAAAGGGGAAGGAATAAGAACTTTAACATGCATTCCTGAAGATGCAAAAAAAAGAATGATGCAGATCCAAAATCTTAAAACCCCCACAGCTTCTGCAGAGTCAGGTTAATACCTATAATGGAAAAGCCCTGTGATAGTGTTAGCAATTTGCGAACTCAGTGAATGCCATGATGCACAAGGAAGCACTGAGGTAGAAATGGCAGAGAGGAGAAGCATTTTGGCTGCAGCTGGTTTTAGGGGAATCCATCTCTTGGCACATACAGATGCTCTGAATCTGTATGGTAGCATTAGCTGATGAACATTAAGGGGGCTCATTTTGTCTCACTTAAAACAGGCACTGGTGGATCACTCGTGTGTGTGGCAGCCTGTAAGTACTCATCTTCCACTGGCTATGAATGCCAGGTCAAATATAGCACTCTGTGCAGCAGGTGGCTAAAGCCAGAGAGGTGCACTGCACCCGTAAGTGCTTGCCCAGTGCAAGAAACAAGGACTTTACCTGCTTCAGTGTCTTGGAGGTTGTGCTCATTTCCATTTTCTCTGAAGTGCCAGTCTCCACCTGGATATCTTTTGTGCAGGAATCTATTATTCAGTACGTTTGTTGAATCAGTTAACAGCTCCTATTTGATCTGATTTTAATTTCAACCCACAAGTCAGTATTAGAAGCAGCAGCAAGGTCCAAAAGCTTATTTAAGTTTTGTGGAAAGAAGGGAGAGCCTGCTTCTTTGTATAGCATTATCAAGATCTTTTCCTCCAGAGAAAATTGTTTTCCAACTAAAGTGCAGTTGTATCTCCTTGTAAGGTTTTTGTCACAGAGACTCATTGACTAGCAGAAACTTGGAGCACCAGGAGTTAAGAACACATTTCTGAGGTGTCCCTAAAAGTTCTATTGCACTATGACTTCTTCAGGTAACACAGAGTTTTGGAAATGACCTAAAGAATCCAGTCATGGTTGTTTGGTGTTTTTCTGGCTTATATAGACCAATGCTGGAACTTCCTCATGAACATCTTTGATTTAGCAACCAGTACCAACAGCCTATGACACAGTGGAAATGGCAAGAAGGCTTTGTCTCTTGGTGTAAGTTCTTCCATTTTTCTAAGCTACCCACAAATATTTCATCAAGCAGTACACACCAAAATAAGACTGCTTCATAGCGGTCTCAGCTTAAGGGTATGTATTGGTTTAAATGTTTTTTTTTTTTTTCCCTAAAGGGCTCTGCACAGCTGAAATTATTAAACATCTTGACATCAGGTTGACAGTTTCAGCTCTTGTACACTGTCTTCTCGACCTGTGAGGCCAGGAATGGTTAACTGTGGTACTGTCTCTATTTGAACCTGAGAGCAAAGTTAGAGCTGGATGAATATTAGGGCAGCTCAAGCTTCAAATGAATAATAAGAATAAAAAAGCAAATTAATTAGCCAGACCCTCAAATCTGGATAGCTAAATTTTGTATCTATCTTGTATGAATGAGACGGATGCAAAGACATGAAGAATAGCATCATTGCTTTGTATGTTACCTTCTATTCAATGGCAGGAACATCCCATTCCTTTCAGTAACAAAATCCTGAGCCTGGCCTTATTTACCCCTGAATGTCATGCACAACTGAGTTTGCAAGTTTGAAGACAGAAACTATTTGAGAAAGGAAATATTTCTGACCTCACCTTTCTACGATTTTGTGTTTTCTACTCACAAATAGCTTCTCAGCATCACTGTGAGAAATTGCTGTCTTGGATTATTGATTTGGTAGTTCCTCAGTGGCCTTTTACAGCTAAAGGGAGACCATAAAGACAGAGCAGGAGAGGACCAAAAAGAAAAAGAAAATTGTATATGGGAGGTGCCAATGATTTTGAGGGAAGCATTCCCTTGTGGGCACCTGTTTCTGAGAGATTTTTACCGTTTTCCATCTTCCCTTTTTTGGAAGGTTTAACTTGAAACTTACAGTTGTGATCCCTTAGCCCCAGTTTGTCATCTTACACTGTCATTTCAAGCTTCCAAACAAACGAGGAATTTGGGGTTGAATGGAAGGAGAGATTTGGGAGCATAGTTTCAGATTCACTGCTAAAGGCTTTGTGCTTTGTTCCTGGACATGCCAAACAGCCAGGGTTCAGAACAGTTGTCAGAAATCTGAGTTAGACTTTAATCAGACATTTAGTAGTCCCAGACAACTGACACACACCCTGATATCCAGATGGTCTCTGTCAAATACAGATGTCCCTAGTTCTAGTGGTGGGGGCAAAATGCAGGAGAGAATTCACATCCCTTTTGGGGGACAAGACTCCCTCCTCCCTGTTCATTTTCTTTTCCATGCTCCCTGCTTCCTCTGCGGGTCCTCCTCCTGCTGATCCTGTTGCTGTTCAATAAGGCTGAAGCCAGTTCTGCTGCTGCCATTGTGGCAGAGAAATGGGATGAATAACAGCAGCAGCGGTCACCACTGCAATTCATTCCTCTCTCGGGGCCATCTGTATAAATGCTCTCTGTGCAGAAATCAGACCCTTTTTGTTTCCAACACAAATTAAACTCTAAAACTTTCTTCATCACCTAAAAAACCAAACCAAACCAAAACAAAACAGCCCCCGAGGTGTGGCTTCCCACTCGGCAGAAACCTTGGAATAGTACTAGTTGGCACGAACCAAAATTGTGCCAGGAATTGTGTTGATGATTAATTGGTGTGGATGATCCCTGTGCTCTGGTACTACTTAATTTACTTTCAGAGCTGAAGGTAGTACAGCCTATGCGTTCCAGCTCTGCAGCAGAACCCTGAGTTGCAATAGGGGAGCACAGAGGAGCCACTGGTTTAGATGTCTCAATAGGCTGAATCAGGTTGCCAGTGCCTCTTTTTGTGAGGGAAGTCTCTACATTCAGGATATTTCAGGCATGAACTCACCCAAATAGCTGCAGAAATCTGCAATCTGTACTCTAGTTCCTTGTCCAAAACTTTCTCTGATCTTCAAACCTAAGGGCAGGTAGTCTCCCCAGGACTCAGCTAGCATTGACCTGGAATTGCATTATTTACAGAATCTCTGTGCTTCAGGCATATTAGAAAAAATGTGGCCAAACAGTTCCACCAGTCTGCAGAACAGGATTCCAGTATCTTGTCTGCTTTGTCTTTGAAAATGCAAGTGCTCTTGACAATATCCAACATAATCTTGTGGGGTTTTCTCCTGCAAGGCAAGGCAAAATGCCAGCTAGAAGCTGAGGAGGAAACTGCCAGTGAAAATATGTCATTGTGTTTCAAAGGGCTCTTTTTACTTTCCAGAAAAAAAAAAAAATCTGCTCGTTTCAGTTGAAAGAGTACACCAAAGGCATTATGCATGCACTTGTATAACCTGCCTTCAAACTCATGCCAGCTTCCCCCTTGATGAGGATTTCGAAGAGCTCCCGTGATGCAGCGATATTCCAGCCGTGTGCACCCAGCCCGTGGAACTCAGGTTGTTCTGTGCCATGGCTTGAGACAAGCAAAGAGAAGGACTACTGGGTTCACAACCAAGTCATGTAACTTTCACCACTTCAAGACTCCAGTTACTTATTTAGTGTCTTTAATATTGAGTAAGGAACCTGCCTTTGGGCATCCAAGCTTGGAAGTTGTTTGGCTAAATTCACGTGTGTTTCTCTTAATCTATTTGCCCATTATATTTAATTTTGAAAAGCCAGATCTTCTCACAATGAAGTTCCCTATGCTACTCCTTTTCTGGCATATCTCCACCATACCCATATGAATATAGCTACAAAATGAAAATTTGATCTTACATCTGTGCAACTATGCAATCTACAGTACCCTGAGGTTAAAAATAGACTGTCCTGGCTGCTCATTGGCTTGTAACAGATAGCATGTCCTTTAGGTTAGAAACTCAGTGTCATACAGGATTCAGGAGTATATGCTGTGCTTGTCATTAATACACATAAAAGTAGCATGGAAGTAGGACAACTCTGGAATAATTTGGAATACTGTGTGTTTATGTAATTATTGAACCATGTCATGAGGGGCATTCACAGGGTCAGCAGCAGATAGGCACGTATAATGGGGTCATCTAGACCTTCTGAGACTACCAATTCTAAGGGACAATTCATTTTATTCTAACACAGATGTTTTGGGTACATGACTGTGCCCAGATCAGCAGTGAATGTAAAAGGAGCCTACATTCACTGCTCAGAGACAGCCATTGCAGGTTATGTGAGATGAATTCTACCCTGTGAGAGCATCGTGGATTAAATAGTGAGGTATTTTACCCAAATTACTATTATTAGCTGCATTGACAATGCTTATTAAAAAAAATTAAAAAGACCCAAAACCAAACAACAAAAACCAAACCCCAGAACAACTCCTCCCTCAAAACCACACCCAAACCAAACAAAAAAGACCCAGTTGGAAAGTGTAACACTTATTCAAGGCAAGACATTCCCAGAGGACAAGCCTCCTTCTGCATAGAGTGGCTCTGGGTCTTGCGAAGTCCAGCAAATAGATTTCAGACAACAGGACTAAAAAGGCAAGGAATGGAGATGACACAGGAATCTTAAACCTGCCCCAGAAGTGCTGACAGATTACTGTTAGGCCCTGGTGGTTGTAGCCCACAGCAAATGTTTGAAGAAGTCAGATCTGCATAGGTAACTACTTTGATAGACATGCATGTGCTGTTTTACAATCGTTTCCTCTACATGCCTCTACAAGTATTACTACCAATAAACCATCACTCTTCAGAAGGCCATCTGCTTGCTGTTCACATGGATTTCTGAAGTAGACTTGCTGACTGCTGGGCCCACCAGATAATCAGAGGGTGTCGGAGCTGGGGTTTGCCCAGAGGTGGGAGAGCCACATCTCTTCCTGGAAAAGTAGAAGAATAAGGCCTGAGGCTTGAAGTGGCGAAGTGACCTGCTGGGTCACTGAACCTTCCCAGCTGAAATGCCAGACCTACTGTCGTGGCCACGCAGGTATTAATACCTGAGTTACTATCCTGATACTCACATAGATGCTGTGAGTCACAGCACAGTCAGTGCTGTGTTTGGTGCACGCTGAACTGCAGTCCATCAGCAGTTCTTGCGAGCAAAGCTCTCATGAAAATCAGCAGCTGCAGGTCTAGTCTGCCTTAGCCTTCTGAGAAGTTGCAGTTTACAAACACAAAGAAGCATTTGTAGCCTTTTAAAAGCTTTCTCTATTGTCTTTTATTTTTGCTGGTGCCTCCTCTTCTGCATCAGGCAGAGCACACCTGAGCTCTTCTTCCTGTTACTTTCCAGGAATGTTAGATTTTGCTCATTCCCTTGGGTGATTTTGGAGCACCCGCATTCCAGGAAGTTCCACAACTCTACAACAGGCTATTCATAATGGAAAAAAAGATCTTGTGGACTATTTTTCTCACAGGTTCACAATATGTAGGAGGCGTATTAGGTGAATTTACTGATCATGTTTGGAGAGGTATTTGTGCTCTTAAACAGTTCTATATTGGTGCCAAAGCTCTTTTGTAGCTCTAGACCTCTCCACATGCTTTTAGCTGCACTTTCTCATGGAGATATTGAGGCTTGAAAACACTTAAGCCAAACTTTTTGAACTCAAGTGCCTACATTAGGCATTCTCTTCCCACCTAAAGCAAATGCCAGAAGTCTCTTCTTTTCCAGCAGTACAAGAGGAAGCTTTAAAGCTGTCTCTCTATTTGCTGACTTCACAGATGCTGGAGTGAGCGTGCTCCCCTGCCTGTCCAGATGGCTATCGTGTTAATGGCTTCTTGCCTGCCTGTGGGCAGCTTTTTTGGATGCACCTGACAGTGTTTAACCTGTTGGGTCTGTTCAAAGTTATGGCTCCCTACGTGCTCCTAATAGTGAACTTCAGCCGTGCTCAAATCCTGTCTGAATAACCCTCAAGCCTGGTTTCCAAGAGTGGCCTTGAGCTGCCTGTAACAGACAGGCTAGGGAGGGACAAACTCTAAAGCCTTGTAAGCTGCAACCCAAAATGGTTGTGTGGTTCTGGGCTGCTTGTATTGCACCTGTCCAAACCGAAGGTTCATCCAGCTTTTATTCATCTCTAGTCTTCCCAGCACATGTTCTCTTCCTCCTGCAATTGCCCTCATAGGCAGAAACTCTCACAGGCCCTGAAGGCTGCAGTGAGCAATGAGCAGTCCATAATCATAGAATGGTTAGAGTTGGAAGGGACTTGTTCCAAACCCTCTGCTATGGGCAGGGACTCCTCCCACTAGACCAGGTTGCTCAAAGCCCCATCCAGCCTGGCCTTGAGCACGCCCAGGGATGGGGTAGAACCTTCCCTGGGCACCTGGTCCAGCGTTTCACCAACATCAGAGTGAAAAATGACTTCAGTTTAAAATCGTTCCCCCTTGTCCTATTGCTCCACTCCCCGATAAAGGAGCGTAGGCCTGCAGGCCCCCTTTTAGGTACTGAAAGGCTGCTACAAGGTCTCCCCAAAGCCTTCTCTTCTCCAGGCTGAACAACCCCAACTCCTTCAGCCAGTCTTCTCATAGGAGAGGTGCTCTGATCACCTTCACGGCCCTCCTCTGGACCTGCTCCAACAGGTNTCAGCCAGTCTTCTCATAGGAGAGGTGCTCTCATCACCTTCACGGCCCTCCTCTGGACCTGCTCCAACAGGTTCTTACTGTCCTTACGCTGGGGGCTTCAGAGCCGGAGGCAGCGCTGCAGGCGGGGTCTCACCGCAGCAGAAGGGCAGAACCACCTCCCTCCACCTGCTGGCTTCTTCTAATAGTAATTATATTAGCGTATCTCACTTAATAGTAATAATTTGCTCACGCGTGAGGACTTAGGTTGCGTGTACTCTACGTCTAGGATGAGGGGGTTTGTTTGTTGGGGTTTTTTTGTTTGGTTGGTTTTTTGTTGGTTTGTTTTTTGGTTTTTTTTGTTGGGTTTTTTGTGTTTTTTTTGTTTTGTTTTGGTTTTTTTGTTGTTTTTTTTTGTTGTTGTTGGTTTTGTTTTTGTTGTTTTTTTGTGGGTTTCTTTTGTTTTTTGTTTTGGTTTGGGGTTTTTTTGTTTGTTTTT
>VZRU01014462.1:46535-56575 GCA_013398155.1 Pedionomus torquatus
TTATTATTACTATTCGGTATTCAGCGGGGGTATTAACCACGGCGTTGCTTCAGGAGAAGCGAGAGCCGGGCAGTTCATTGAAACCCGGGTAGATTTCTCTGCGTCTTTTTTTGTGGTGGAGATGGGTGGGCTGCAAGCCTCGGTTGTGCAGAGCAAAGGGGAGAGGAGGGTCGGTCCCACTCCTGGGCATTTTAAGCATTCTTTTTTTTTTTTTTTTTTTTCTCCCTNCTTTTATTTTTTTTTTTTCCTCCCCTTAAAATTCCGGTAGGATTGTTCACAGATTGAGGAATTGCCAGATTCTCTGGCAGCCTGTCTTTAGAAGTGGGGGTTTTATTTGCAGTGGGTGTGCTCTCGAGAAGGACTTTGAAAGGGCCCTTCTCAGAATTGACCGAGAAACACATGTGTCCTTATGTTTTACAGTTTCTTACCTTTTCGGAGCGCTTAAGCAATATTAATATAGATATTATTCACCGGATTGACAGAACTGGAAGCTACGCTGAGGTAAGAACAGCAATTGCGGTCATTTTCTGAAACCACGTCACACAAAGATACATTCCATGAAAGATTCACTTAAGAATTTCCATGGCCATGGCAGGGGCATTGGAACTTGATGATCTTCAAGGTCCCTTTCAACTCTAACCATTCTCTGATTCTAAGAAATTGGAGGAAATTGGAAATGAGCTCCTGGAAAAGTTGCCTTTCCTGGAGCCTCATTTTGTGCTTTGTTCCCCTTTTACTTTTTGACCTGCTTTGCAGTATTGCCACAGGGACTCGTTGACAGCACCACCTTGATGGCTTTCATGTGGCTGGTGGGCCTGTGGGTGTTTCTGAGCGTGGAAGATGCTGCTGTAGCAGTCAAAGGTCCTAGGTCCAGATCTGCAAAGGTTTACAGATGCTGAGTAGTTACAATACTCACAGCATGTGTACAAACCACGTTGTCTTTATAGATCATAAGGAAAGGTCATCTGTATGTGTCCTATAGATCATCACAGTGAATATAGTGCTTTGCAGGGTGTTACCTCCTGGCCTGCTGTATTGTTCTTCTGAACTTCCCGCTAAATAGCTGTGAGGGTGCCAAAGGAATTCCGAAGCATTTGCACTGGGTGGGCTGTGGCGCAGCATCTAAGGCCAGTAAACTGGCCAGAGGCCTAAAGAGCAATTATGTAAGCAAATCCTGTTAGCAGAAAATATTTTCAAATGTGTTTTGCATATAGAAAGAACAGTCTTATTTTCAGGGGAATTCCATAGCTACTTTTGAAATGAAGTAATCAAGATTTTTTTAAATATTATTAAAATATTTAAGGCACTTGGTAGTTTTCATCATTTGAACCTCTTATCTTTGCAGGCTGTTCATTAGGTAGCTGTTGTTTTATCTTTATTTTGACAGGAGGTTGAAACCTACTTTTTTGAAGGACTACGGAAATGGAGGGAACTGAACCTCACTCAGCATTTTAGTACGTCATCTTTATTCATGTTTTCTACTTTCCTTTAACTGTTGAAACTTTTGTAAAATGAACCTTTTGTCTGCATCCAGAGCTCAATGGGAGCTTTTCTGTTGACTGGTTTTTGGAGGGGCTTTGGAGATGTATTACTCTTTAACATCCTACATATTTACCAGGAACTGGACTAGTTTTCAGGGCTTCTCTTTTGTGCTTCAAACAGTGCAATTCTACAATGAAGTGGTCAACAAATGCCAGTCCTTCAACCAGCTCGTTCATTACCAGAGTGCCATTGTGCAGAGCTTGAAGACCCATTTGCAGGTCAAAGGCAGTCTTGCTTATCAACCCTTACTAGAGTAAGTATATGGTGACAAAATGTAGTCAGAAGCCTTGGTTGTATTACAGGTACTCATGAGTCCTGTTGTGAATGTTCTTTTTTTTATTGTTCCTGAGGAAGATACAGCGATGCTATGCCCAAAATTGTCATATTTTCCCTCATGGAGCTTTATGGTTCTAAGTCTTTAAAAAAAGAAACCGTGACAAGGCAAGCAAATTAGTCTTGAGTGTTACTGAGTGTCAGAGAGAATATTAATGTGCTTTGTTTGATGTTAATGATTTATGCCGTCTTGTTTACTGTTACCTGCTTGATTATTATTTTTTTTTTAAGTCATAAGATTCTTGCCATTCGCAGCTGTCTAGTAGGTGATATTTAAATAAGAATGAAAAATGAAAGTGATGCTATCTTTCTTTCCAAAGAGACTGTGCTGTTTTATGCGGTGTTTGACTAGGTCTTTATTAGTTTGGTTTTGGAATGTACTAATACTGGTGTATTTTCTTAAACACAGTCTAGTGGTACAGCTGGCTCGAGATCTTCAGGCTGATTTCTATCCTCACTTCCATGACTTTTTCCTGGCCATCACCAAGTTATTGGATACACAGGACACAGAGCTCCTAGAATGGGCTTTTACCTCTCTTTCCTACCTCTACAAATACTTGTGGAGATTGATGGTGAAGGACATACACAACATGTACAGGTGAAGTGTTCAATGTTTATTTTGATCGGCAGTTATTAAACACTGTAAGAATATAAATGTCACACGAATGACTTCATGTTTCGGTTATACTCATTAGCATGCTTTCCCTGCTTTCTGAGAGACTGAGCTGCGTTATCATTTGCAGCTTCTTTGACATCCTACTGACTTTCATAGGTCACTGTATTGGAAGCAGAATGTGGGTTAGGCTGCAGATCTGGGCCTTTGGTCCCCTTCTCTGCTGTGGGGATAGGAGGGGAAGCATCCACCTCACCTGGGTCAACAAAACTCTGAAAGGCACTGACTTGTCAGAGTCCTACTGGAAAGGTGTGATGAAGTCCAAATTCAGCACAGGTCTCTTGAGTATCTGTCAAGTACCTCAGTCACAGGTGTATCATTTCTGTCTTTCCCAGGTGTAGACACTTAAATTTATGGCATTGAATGGATTCCTTTGAGACTTTAATTGTTCCTTTCCCAGTATTTTCCCCGTTACATTTCTTCCTTCTTCCTGGGTATTTAGTGAGAGAGCAGATGAGGTATGTGCAGTTTGTGTGCTTTGAAACTCCTTGCCGCAGGATGCTGCCAATGTGGATGGTTGGCATAGGTTCAAAGGGAAAGTGACCAAGTTGGAGGGAGTTACCAAATGCACGTTAGCCACTTCTGGCTTCGTGAGTCCTTGAAGGATGGATTCTGTATGTGCTTGACCTGTTTTTAAACCTTTCCCAGGCATCTGTTTCCAGCTGCTGCTGTAGACTGAACGCTGAGCTGGATGGACCTGACCCAGTGTGACTGCTTGTTCAGTCTTACATTGCTGTGTTAACAGGGCTCATCTTTGTCATAGCCCGTGGGTCCATGTTGGTTGCTCCTAATTTCAATTTGGAACAGATGGAGCAAAAGAGGGGTTACAGATTTCCTCCCCAACACAGCACAGCAAAAGCTGTCAGGCATATTGAAAAGACATCTGCTTGATTGCAAATGTGAGGCACCTGCAACTGTTACTGATACTTACCAGAGAACTGCAAATATTTATCACCTCCAAATTTTATCTTTAGAAACTTTTAACTGCAAGGAAGACTGTTGGCTCAACTGAAGTATAAATCTGGCTTATCAAATCAGTTTTGGGGTCACTTACTGCTGCTGAGTGTATATATTGAAAAATCTTAATGCTGCAGTTGAATCTGTGTGGATCCAGAGATTTTAGAGGTATTTCTGGATGCAGCTTAGTTTGTCTGGCATTGTCATTTGACCTATGCAAAATTCTGTTCTTTATCCAGGGAGAGGGGGAAGGAATCAAGTTAAGTTACTGACCATCGCTCGGAGGACGGGTTCTTATTGTTTGTAAAAAGTGGCAATGTAAACTGAAAACATAAGTTTTAAAATCACCTGGTAGCCATTCTTGCATTGCCTTTAAGACAGTCTTTTTGTGTCTTTGTAGCCTGTACAGCACCCTGCTGGCTCACCACAAACTTCACATCAGAAACTTTGCTGCTGAAAGTTTTGTCTTTCTCTTGAGGAAGGTAAGTGATGTGTTGGTATTTTGACGCTATCGCCATTCTGTGATGCCTCTTGTCAATGTGTAATGGTATGTTTTCTCCAAAGAAGGGTTAAAGAGGCCTGAACTGCCATTCAGCATGTCCTGAGTTGTCATTTTTTAGTGAGGGTTTTACTGAGAATGTCATGCATTTCCTAACAACAGGGCAAATAGAGGCCTTAGCACACTCTGTTCTAAGAGCAGTGTCTGTGATTGGCTTATCTAAAATGACAAGAAATAGTAAGGTAATCTTGCAAAAGGGAGACTTTAATTTATAAGTGCGCATTTACTCACTGGCTTTTTCACTAATGCTTTAAGGCCTTTGTAGAACTGAAATTCTTGTGACAACCTTTTTGCACTCCTGAAGATCAGAGTGTATAATGTTCCCGGGTTGATCAATGAAGATCAGACAGCAGCCTCTCAAGGAGTAAGGAAAGAAAGACTGAGTGGTAGTCATTTTTTATTTAGTCAAAGTATACAAAAGCTAGAATTTCTAAGTCGAGTGAACTTAATAAAGCACATTTGTTTGATTGCTTTCAGAAATTGCTGAACTTCAAGTCAAATCCTCAGAAATGGAGGGTTTTAAAATCTTGGAGCAGGAGTCCTTGCAGTATTCCCATGTGGTTATCGTTTTTGGATGACTGGATTCTGTGTTCAGCTTGTACTTTCTTCTCTTTTCATACCAGTGCAGCAACCGTTGTGTTTCAGTTAGGACCAGCTTAATGATGCATTTATGCACATGTTTAACTCTAAAATCACAATAGTCAGAACCATGTATTTCAGCAGCAGTGACCTCTGTAAACCTGTGTGCATCTTGGGCGAGGTGGTGAGTGGGGCTGTAGTGACTGAGTAGCTGATCGTTTTTCTCCTTTCAATATCCTCCTGTGGTTGCAAAAATAATTACTTTGAACTCTTAAGGGAAGGCAGGTCTAGGAGAATAACGTGGTGCTGTGGAACCATTTAATTGCCTCTGTCTGTCTGGCAGCTCTGAGTATAAGATAACTTTTTTTTTTTGTTCTCCTTATGTTTTGTAGGTTTCTGATAAAAACGCAATCTTCAATTTAATGCTTCGTGACCTGGGGGAACACCCTGAGAAGGTGGAAGGTGTAGGACGGCTATTTTTTGAGATGTGCAAGGGTGTTCGAAACATGTTCCACTCTTGTGCTGAAACGGTAAAGACAAGAAAAGATTGCTGATTTAAATGTTGCTATAATGGAGCCTTAGGCAGTGCTCAGTGAAATCGTTGAGCGTTGTCTGGCTGGTCTCAGTGAATCCTTGGTGATAAGCATGCTGTTCATTACTTAATAAGATCTGAAAGCCTTCTTCTTAGAATATTCTTTGAGATCAGAAAGTTGTTTTTAGGAATTCCTATGCAATATTCCTGTATATTAAAATAGTACTGCTTGCTGATATTTTGGATTTTAAGTGATAGCCTTTGTGTGGGTATTTTTTTGTCCTGTAGTCATTTTAGAAAGAATCATGACCCTTGAAATTTTTTAGTGGTATATGGCTAATTAGCATATTAGGATTGCTAGATTTATTTTCTAAGTATGAGGACCTGATGTGCTCTTTTCCTGTGCAGGCTATGAAGTTAATTCTCTTAAAGCTGGGGCCTATTACTGAAGAAGAAACTGAACTACCATGGGTAACTGTAGGAAAAGCTTTTGAGCAGATGATCAGATCAGCTGCACTCCATATCCATAAGGAGCATTTTGACGTTGTCTTCAAGTGCTTGGAGGTATGCTGATTTATTCACTTCTTTGTTTATTGTATTTATGAGAGTGAAAGAAGCTCTGTGTATTTATCAAGAAAAGTGTGTCTTACTGGACCAGTATTACTTTTTTTCTGCTTTGGAAACATTAAGTGCAGTGTCGTAGGTATGACACTTTTGCACCCTCTTTTGCAAGTTTGGAGTGACTGTGGTGGCTGTGCTGTGAGTCAGAAAGTCTGTGTGGGAGACTTGGAGTTCAGTCCCACGGCTGGGCAAGGAACTTTTGTAGGATCTGCTTTTGCAGAGACAGAAATCACAGGCCCTTTGCTGAAGTGGGAGTGCTAGGACTTGCTTTATGTTGCTGAACTCGGTGTTCTGACAGTTCCAGAGTGGCTTAGTGACAGACAAGGGGAGGCTTTTTGCCCTGTAACTCTCTTTGTATCAAAGACCCTGGGCTGAACCTGGAAAGCCAATTTTAAGCCTCAGAGCCAAGTATTGTAATTCACAGTGATTTCAGTCTAAGTGTTCCCAATGTTGCTTATTGAGGGTCACACTCTGAGGTTTGATGGAGCACAGCTGAGCGCTGTGAGCTGTGCCCTGTTGGGTCAGTGTGATGTAGAACGATGAGCAAAGGCCTGGCAAGTGCTTTTTACTTATCTGATCAACCTTTAGATGTTTTTACTAGAAACTGGGATTTGCTAAAGGGGGTCAAAACTTCTTACAACTGACATCTGTCAGTTTCACTCCTCAGAGGCGTGAAGAGGGAAACTGGAGGAAATAGTACATGTGAACTTTAGAGTAGTCTTCCAGCATGGATAAATAGTCCTATTTATTCCTTGGAACTGCCACCCAGTGACTATTCATAGTTTCCCAGAAAATCCCATCCTGTTCCTTCTACCTCACCCAGTATGATAGCAGTTACTGTCTAAGTGTCATTAGCTACAGAATGGTTTGCCACTGGATGTTTTATATCACTGGGGTCTGAGTCACTCAGCATCTGCACTTGTGATGAAATTTTGGAAACTGATGATGTAATTCCATTTATTTTTAACAAGGCTTGATTTTTTTTTTTTACCTTGGGAACCAGTGGGTACTTGGGGAGATCTTGCTCAGAGGGAAATATTCTTGTAGTCTATGATAGCTCTTTAAATTGGGTTCAATTCATAGGATCAAGGATCAGAACTCATATTTCCTGGACAGAAAATTAAATTAACAGGAGTGACTCAGAACAATTCCATTACCTGTATGATGTAGATAAGAGTAACCTCTCAGCATCCATGTTAGCATGAAGATGCATAAAGTGTAAAAGTACTTAAGTTCTGGTAATTTCAGTGGAAGCTGGTTGCTTCCATACTGTTGTGGGTCTGGGACCAAGTACTTCTTTCTCTTCCTCCTTCCTATTTCATATGTTGCGTGTTGGCCTTTCAGGAGACCCTCATTTTGGGAGGTATTTATGTTACTGTCCAAGGAATGTGGGATGTGTTTTTTTACATAGCAGGAATCACAAGGTTTAGCTTATTGAACATGAACAAGAGAGTCAACTATAGTTTGTAGGGACGATGAGATGCTGATTATTTAGAATGCCTTTCAAATAGCACTAAGTGAAACAAGATGTGATCATTTATCTGAAACACTCTGCTTTCCTTTTTTATTCAAACAGGAGTCACTCTTAGCCTTGCAGAGGAAAATATCTAAGGCCAATTGCTGTATGGCTTCAGAGCAGATGGAAAGGGTTCTGCGAGCATATCTGATCCTAGTGGAACATGCACATGGATCCAAAATCTCAGTGCCTGAAGATGTCTGTCAGGTAGGTCAGACCACACTTAGTTGAAGTGCCAAAGAAGCATCAATTGAATATGTGAGAAGTATAGTGAACTGAATCACTCGTACACATTTCTAATGCTTCTTGGGATTTGAGTGAACAGAGGCATTTATTGTGAGTATTGCTACCTCTCTGATCCCATGAGAATCTACTCTGTACTGTAATGCTGATGTAGTCCTCTTTTAAATGTGCAAGGGAGATAGCAGGCAGCTGCTACTAGCGACCATGCTGAGCTGTACTTCCTGCCGCTGTGGAGGAGACCTAGACCTCTGTATCAATGGTAGAGCAGTTCTACCAGATTTATATATGTTTGACTCTGGTTCAAATGCAGGTTTAGTGCTTTCAAACTTTTAACAGGACTATAAGGATTCATTTCTGTGGGCTGAAGATTAGAACACCATGTCCTCCTGCTTCAGGGACTGTTCAGGTCATTCATCACTGTCTTCACACACAAACATTGTTTCTCTCTCTTTCATTTCAGATTTTATTAAAAATGTTGCAAACACCAGATCTCTCATCCTCTTGCTGCAAGACCCTGCTGAACACCATTTCCGCATTCCTTTTGGCTGAGAATGTTCTCTTGCCTGATCCTTTGACCAAAGAAGCTATTGAGAAGGTAACAAAGACTACTGCTTGTAGCAGAAATCCCAGAGTTCAAGTTCCCTAGAGCAGGTTGATTTCAGGACATTCCACTTGAGGCTAGGAAATAGATTATAAGGTTCCCTTTAGACTTTATGCACCCTTAAATCATATCTGCTGTGGTCCTGGGACTCCTTGACCAACTCACATGGGCTGTCAGTGTAGCAGACATCATTGCAATGAAAATCAGGTTCTGATTCAAACAGCTACAGCCTCTGTAGAGAAAGGAGGAAAGACAGAGAAGGGACGTGTCCTGCCTCAGATTATAAACCAGGTCAGTGAGTTGGATTTCATGAAGAAAGTACATTTTTCACTAAACAGCCAAACGTAGCCAGCATGTATTAACCTTGTGAACAAGGTTCAGGCAAGTGCAGTTTGATTTAGAAAGTACAGGGGTAGGCATATTTCAGTACTGCTATTGCTCCTGAAGCATTGACAGGATTAGCTGCATACATTCTTACCATATGCAGTGTTGCAAAGATTAGTAGAAGATGCTACTATGGAGTCTAATTCTTCAGTTTTCCTTTTATAGTATATTATAATTTTGCAGTTTACAGTGTGGACCATAGTTGTACTGTGTATGTAAAAAATATTTGAAAATTAAGATGTTGTGATAATACAACAGGAAAACAAGGCTGTTGCAATTGTTTAAAAAAAGATCAAATTTCATCTGGTCTTCAGTGTTGGATTGTAAGAATATAAGTAAGTAAGGTTGCTTCTGTCTCTATAGCGAATCCAGTTTTGCTCAGGAGATGTCATCCTTCAAACTTGTGAGGGTATTTGTGTGGGCTTCTGTTAAACTGGAGGAGGCTTAAGGCTGTCTGTATCTTCTGAAGAGTCTGGGGAAAGGAAATCTGGCTGTGTATTTCTGTGTTGAACATTTCAGCACGAGGAGCACTGATGCTGGGTATCTCAAAGGAATGTTTATATCTTGGGTCCTTCAGAAGCACAGAGGTTGGCTCTGCCCATAAGGTAGTAAACTTTCTGCAACGTGCCATACAGGAAAAATGCTGTGTTGGAAGACCTTTTGGGCTTGAGCTTTTACCTGCCACGTGCAGTCCTAGAACCTTTGGTTTGCATTTTCCACATCACACTTAAGAGGTACCTCAGCTGTCTTTGTACAGAGCCAGCTTGCATCCAGCAGGATTTGTTAAAAAGGATTCTCTGTGCAGGATTTGTTAATAAGGACTGTCTGCAGGGTTTGCTAAAAAGGGCTGTGCTTTTCTATACCTGAATTGTCACTGGAAACACTATTACTGTATGTGCCTGAGCTAATAAGCCCTGCTAACCGTGAACAGAGAACCAGGCTGGGTGTCTCAAAAAATGTCCTGTGGATAATGGAGAGTTGACTATGAAAGAAGTCTTAAAGGCACAGGAGCAGGCTGTCCCGGTGTGCCAAAAAACAAGTAGGCGGGAAAGGAGGTCAGCCTGGCTAAATAGCGATCTTTTGCTGGATCTCAAAAACAAAGGAGAGTCTATGACTTTTGGAAGAGGGGGCAAGCCTCTCATGAAGACTGTAAAGATGTAGCGAAGCTATGCAGGGAAAAAATTAGGAGAGCCAAAGCGCAGCTAGAGCTCAACCTAGCTACAGCTGTTAAGGATAATAAAAAATGTTTCTATAAATTCATTAACAACAAAAGGAAGATTGGGGAAAATCTCCCTTCTTTATTGGATGCAGAGGAAAACATAGTAATGAAGGATAAGGGAAAAGGCTGAGGTGCTCAATGCCTAATTTGTGTCGGTCTTTAGCAGTGGAATTAGCTATTCCCTGGACACCCAGCCTCGTGAGCTAGGAGACAGGGAAGGGAAGCTGTATGAGAGCATAATGATTGAAGAGGAAGAGATCAGTGACCTGCTATGCCACTTG
>VZRU01014462.1:59539-72348 GCA_013398155.1 Pedionomus torquatus
AGTATTGTGTCCAGTTCTGGGCACCTCAATACAAGAGAGATATCAGGGTGCTGGAGTGAGTGCAGAGGAGGGCAGGGAAGCTGCTGAAGGGCCTGGAAAACAAATCATACGAAGAGCAGTTGAAGGAGCTGGGATTGTGTAGTTAAAGGAAGAGGAGGCTGAAAGGAGACCTCATCACTATCTACAGCTACTTGAAATGACACTGTAGAGAGGCTGGTGCTGGTTTCTTCTCGCAGGTAACTAGAGATAGAATGAGAGGGAATGGCTTCAAGCTCCAACAGGGTAGGTTTAGACTGAACATTAGGAAAGAGTTTTTCACAGAAAGAGTGGTCGGGAGTTGGAATAGACTGCCCAGGGAGGTGGTTGAGTCACCATCCCTGGGCGTGTTTAAGAGTCATTTAGATGTGGTGTTGGGGGATATGGTGTAGGGTAGAACTTTGTAGAGCAGGGTAGATGGTTGGACTTGATGATCCCAAGGGTCTTTTCCAACCTAGATGATTCTATGATTCTATTCTATGAAATGTCTCTTGTTAATGTGTTCCTGTGAACCTTTCATTTGCCTCTTGCAGGTATTTGCAAGTGGATTTGAACAGCGCTTTCTTTTGGACTTCTCTGAAGCGATGTTCACGATGAAGCAATTTGAGAAGGCAGGTGGAAGCTTTTGTACATTATTTTTATTGCCAAAGGCGGGAATCCAGAGTATATTCACCTGCCTTAATTGCTGAAGCACTTTTGTGTATTGACATGGTGTTTATTTACACTTCTGATGTGATCTGGTGAGAATGAAAGAGGTTACTTATTCCATTGTGTTGAAGCTTGGTGATGTTGCTCAGAGTTGGAGAAGGTGACAGGTACCTGTGCTCACAAAAAGATGCTTGTCAGGAATTAAAGGGGTGGGCTGAAGAGAAGCAGTTCTAGAGAAAGTAAGCAGAAGTGAAGAGCCTGGAACTGATGATCTGTGAGGAATCGAATTAATTAAATGAAGTGGGATATGAAAGTAAAGCTGGGGATCTGGAATGTCTTGATGAGACTAGATTTGGGGAAAACTGAGTTTTCACATCAAATCACTGTCCCTGCTGGGGTAAGAAGATGTCTGTGTGCTGGTGACTTGGGGCACCAGGACTGGCAAATCTGGTGTTCTGCTGGCTCATTTTTAAGTGTTTGGTTTCCCCTGTGGCTTATGTTCTGTGGGGCTTTTTTGTGGATTTGATCATGGTTAAAGAGATTTGTCAATCCTTGACTTAATTGTTTTCTTTTTTTTTCCTCCCCTCATCTTTAGCATTTTCTTCCATGCTTTCTGGAGTACATTGAGCATTGCTTCTCTGGCACAGATGTCATCAGAAAGGATGAGGCGATGGCAATTCTGGCTAAACTCATTCTGGTGAAAGCAGAGCCTCCTACCGTTGGTTCCATGGCATTTGAAAAGTATCCTCTCCTTTTCGCTGAATCACCCATCAGGTGAGACTTTTCGAGTTTAGTGAAAGCTAAAACATGTTGGTTTTTTAGCAAAAGCTAAACTGGCCTGAAGGCAACGCAAAGCTACATTGCTGGAGTTCTGTGAATGGCAATGCTGTTGCCGGGTTTGCAAACCAAGTGATATGGTAGGATCCCACTTTTCTTTCTGAAATTATTTGAGGAGAGGTACTGCTCTATAAAAGTTATCACTGAGGTGAAAAGACCAGTGAGTGTTGCGGTAGGTGCTTGATGGGGATTTGTTACCTTGAGCAGTCAATCTTTATAGCAAATGCTGCGATCCAGGTTGTCATCATTAGTAACCTCCTGCCTGTATGCATACGCCCTTCCAGGAGCTTTCTTGTCAGCAGTGCTATAGTCTTACCATTGAGCACAGCTGGGTGCCAAAGGGCATGTAATTAATCCAGATACAGCAACTGTGCTGGCACAGCTTGTCTGCTTCTAGTTGCAAAGCTAGCTTGGTTGCAATTAAAATGGCTGTTTTTCTTCCTGGAGCATCTTTGGAAAGATTTGGACTAACCACTATCCAGCAGAGAATGACCGTTACTAATCTACTGATACTGATTGTTCTAATCACTCTAGCTTAGATGATTCAAAACTTTGACCTGCAGTGAGGTGACTTGTATTGCCTTTTGTGTAAGGTTTTATCTTTCCTGAAAGCAAGCCGCTCTGTGGGGTTTTCCTATTTTTATTTAATAGAGTGGAGGTATTAGGGCTTAGGGAACAGAAGGTTAAGTCAAAAGAATTATATTTATTTTTCTTACCTTTTTTTCTTTGTCTGTTGAACTCTCTGGATTTCCAGTGCTATAGAGTACATAGCTGAGAGGGCCTTGATCCTACTTGGGAATTTTTGTGTTCCTGGGAGACATCTCAAAAGTTGTGTACCTCGTCTCCTATTTAGGGTGGAATTAGCAAGTCCCGAACCTGAAGTTGTTATTAAATATTCAAATTCTGGAGATTCCCAAGCTGCCCCAGCAGTCTGTGCAAGTACTTTCCTGTCTTTATGGCTACAAAGGTGTTTAGAGTTTCTTGGTTGTTTTGTTGTTTGTTTTTTTTTTTCCCCCCGGTCTGAAATGAACTAAACTTTCTTTACTGAAGTTTAAATCCATTGCTGCTTATCTGCAGGGAACATAAAGAGCAGATTATTTCTTACTCCTTGCATCCAGCTTTTACAAACAACAGGCTTTGATCATCAGAAACATCTGAAATTTTTCTCTGGACCAATAATCCTAATTCATAGAATCATAGAAGAGTCAGGGTTGGAAGGGACCTTTAAAAGTCATCTAGTCTTCCCCACACACAATGAGCGTTCCTTGAGGTTTATCTCCTAAATTTTGTTTCTTAAAACTTCTAACGGTTCTTGATGATGTCTTTTCGTTAACTTCTGTATTTTTTGAAGGGTGGAGCCTGTGCAGGCTTCTAGCTGATCTTGCAAGCACTGGGTGAAATGGAAAGATTGCTGTCCATGGGGTGTGAAGTACTCCGTATGTTCCACTATGGTGTCAGCCCTTTCTGCCTGCAAATAAGCTTGTTGATTAGTCTCAGCTTGTGATTCCCTTTCAGTCCCCAAACATTTACCTCACTAGTTGTTTTCTGTCATCCATTAGTCTGTCTATGTCAGTGTGCTAACAGTAATCACAGCAATAACTCTTAGGCGCTCCTGGAGGCCTTTTGTCCTAATTGTGAGGGTGCCCAACTGAGAACTATTGTCTTTCCTTTTGGAAATACTATTTGAACTTGAAATAAAGATGTGACATTTCTTGTGCGCTGTGTTTTGTGCTCCTCAGCATGACTAGATGATGTTTTATGCTGTGGAGGACATTAAAGAGAAAATAAGCCTTTGGGTTATCTGTCCTTTTTGCTAGAAGTAACAAACATAATTTTGAGTATCATGAGGAAAAAAAGGAACAATCTCTGATATGCAGATTACTAAAAAGTTTGGTTTTATATTTAGCTCTAATACAAGGCAACAAACAAGCAAAAGACAAGGAGGAAAGGCAGAAGTACCAGTGTTGGATCATGTACTGTCTTTAATCCGTTTACCAGAGAAGGAAGACATCACTGACCTTTCACAGCCTTGGGTTGCCTTGGTTGTACTGCCACATATTAGGTAATGTATATTCTAAGGTACTATTGTCATGTATTTCTGTGGTACTATCTAGTTCACTGTCAGAAATCATTTAACTTCAGGGAAGGGTAATAATTACTAACTTTAGCTTGGGGAAACAGGGGTTAGAAGGTGAAAAAAAATACTATATGGAAATACCATGAGTCAATAGTAAGGTCAGGAAAAGAATAGCATTTTCTTTGTGGCCCTCTTGACGCATTTCAGTTTCTGTGTTTTAAGTGGTGTCATCTCTAGAGGAGTATATGGGGTTTTTTTTCCAATAAATATAATGACCTTGAATGGAAGGAATAGTTGGAAAGAAGGTGCAGTGAATGCTACCATTTAAATTGTGAATCGGAAATGGCAAAGATGTTTTGCTGCTGGTTTCAAACTTGGGTGAGTTATCTGTAATATAATACAAGACAGATGTGAAAGAAAGCTTTTGCGTGTGTAGGTGTCAGTGTGGCATATTCATAAGGGTCTTCCCATTTATTTTGGACAGACCAATGGACAAAGAGAACATTCTGCCCTGTGTGACAAGTTTTATAGACTCTCTCTTCACAGCCATTGACAAAGGAAACCTCTGCAAAGGTCAGTTATGGTTATTTCCTTGTTATTTGCTTTTTGTTGGTACATTAAAAAATATAAAGCAGTTTTTCTGATGACACAAAGCATGAAAATGAATAGCAGTAGCATCGTTCCCAAATTTATTGACCAGCTCAAGTAAAACTGGAAAAGCAAAGCTTGTGGGAAACACCCTCCAGGAAATGATTCTGCATTTACTGTTGATAATAACAGTGGGGCAGCAGATGTTCTGCAAAGTGGAAGATGGAGATAATTGGGAAGGGGAAGAAGAAAGTGAGACAAAAAGAGGATGGAAATAAATTTAAACTAGATTGAGTCTGAAGCAGTTGAGTGAAGGAGAGTCCATTGACTCACAAGCTCCATTTAGACTATTTCAAACCTATTGTGCACAGTTTGGGACATTACCATCTCTGACACGTGACAGCACCAGTTCTGAAATGCTTCATCTTTCTTCCAGGCCTGGGTGGTGACTAATTATCTTCCCTCTCTGGCCAAAAAAATCCCAGTTTTGACTTAGTTTTCATTGAGCAGGGCAATTGTTCTTCAGATTGATTGCAAGTATTATTTGACTTTGTGCCAAATATGAGCAGGTATTGGAATGCCCCAAGTTCAATGTTCACTGTTCCTTGGTTTGAAAGTGCTTGTCTAGAGTCTGACCTTTTACCTTCTTTATCCCTTTATTAACATTCCTAAAGGTATCTGCCAATTGGATGTTTCTTTTTCCTCTACTCTTTGTCAAGCGTGATCCTTCTGCATTTAGCCCTTTCTTCTATCCTGTTTGTAGGGTTTGCATGCTGTTGTGATTATTTTGGTGGCAATGTACTTATTCTGAAAAAGAAATACCCAAACATTTTTTCCCTGGGTCTCATCTTTGGTGGCAGCAGTTGCTGCTTTGCACCAGCTCTGTGCATGTGCAAGAGGCAGGTTGCTGTTTCTCTGTTTGCCTATAAGAGAAAAGAAAGCAAATGCAGTCTCAAGTCCTATACTCCTGCCTCCTGTTGCCCCATTCTTTGCTTGATTTTCCTCATCCTCCTCCCAAACTAGGGTTCCTTGACACTTTATTCATCCCCCGCCATTCTTTCCAGCTCCATAATCTCTACAATTCCTTCACCTTCTACTAGGACTCCAGCCTCTTCTTACTGCCTGTGTACAGCACAGCCCAGCCTGGTGTTCCCTGATTGAACCTGCATAGCCTCTGTAGCCTGAGGCAAAGTGCAAGTTCCAGAACTGGGTGTTTTTCTACAGCTGCAGTAGGAGTACAGCGAAGCTGGCCTGTGAACTGGGACAGAACAACAGCAAGTTTCCCCTGGCAGCTCTTTAGGGATAACTGACTGTGTGGAAGCGCTTCCCCTATTGATCATATGGTTCATGATCATATGGTCCACAGTGAGGTGGGACCTGCTATCTTTGTCCAGGACAGACATGCTATTACCAAATGGCATGCAGATTATGGTTTGGCAACTTGTACCCTTACACTATAGATGCAGAAAGCTTCATCCTGCCATTACTTACTATTTCTGCTCCTCTCTCAGGAGCTCCTTGTGGAGGCTAGCAGTGAGCAGGATTTGGCACACACCTGTGATATTAAGCAGCTTGGAATAGAGGGACATTTTCAAAGGAATAAATGGGAAATGAATGCTCAGTTTCCCTTCTTTCCCATGGCAGCTGGCAGTATGTGAGAAAATTACATCCTTTAAAAGCTTTCTTCAGTTTGCCTGGTTTAGGAACTGTCTCTTCTGCTTGAGAGGAATTTTGGAGAGAGGAATTTTTATATTTTTTTTTTAAACAACCCACTTCCTAACTTAGGAGTGGCAGGGGAAAGGAATTGCCCTTCCGCTTTCTTGACTGGAAGGGCTTTGGCTCTCTTGCACTTCTGGGAAACTCTCCATCTCTAAAGAAGGCTGAGAGGTAATTGCTGTAACAAAGTTCAGCATAAAACTTGCATTCACTAACAAATATTCAGACTTAAGTATGTGGGGCAGCTTTGAAGATTTCGTACAGTAGTACATTGCCAAAATGCCAAAGCTTATAGGCACCTGTGTGGTAGCATCAGTGCATAGGTTTGTTTCTGTTTTCCTGCATTTGTATCAATTTGGGCAACATTTCTTCATTTCTGAATGCCATTTGTAGCATAGAGCTGTCTCAGACTCCAGATCTCTGCTCCCTGTGTATGTGGGTGTGATGGAAACAGATGCAAACTGGGAGCTGCTCTCAGCTTTCAATGCTGGCTTCCTGGATTAGGCATTTACTTTGACAGTCAGAGGAGCACTTCATTTATGGGTAATGATGATAATGATTAGAATATACACGTGCCAGTTCTGGGACCCATATGTTACCCTATTTCTGTGACTCTAGCCATTTCAGGATGGGCATGCACCATACAAACCTGAGTCATTGAGAGCTGAGTAAATATACATGCTGTTCTTGTTCTCTCTCTGCTCCAGGAAGCCTGTTTGTGGCCTGCCAAGCTGTGAGTACTCTTCTTAGTTTGGCAGAGTCTTCTGAAATACTCCATTTGTTACCTGTGGAGCGTGTCAAGAGCTTGGTGGCGTAAGTAAACTCTGCCTGTTATGTGATCCTTTATGATTCTCCTTGGTAGAGCAAAGAGGTGGCTTTGCCTTTGTGTAGTGGCTTGTTAAATGCCTCTCTGTGTGTTGACTATGCTGTTTAGGCTGGCACGTTGCTTCAGTACTGTGGTTGTGTAAGGTAGCAGTGCTGTATGCTCCATTTGTTTGGAAAACCAGGTAGATGTAGTGCCTTTTCCATGATAGTTTCTCTGGAAACTGAAGCTTTCTTAGTTGCAGGGTAGTGTATCGAGTAAGTTGGTTCCAGTTTTACCTAGGAGTGCTATGCTTGTAACTGTGTCTTTATTATAATAATAAGAGACAGGAACCGCGCTTTCTGAATTGTGTCAGAAGCCTGAATTTCTGCAGTCTGCTGGTGGTGTTGGGAATTCCTCCATGCCCTTACATACCCATTCCTGTGTTTGCTCCACAGTGGGAAGAGGTTTTGTATGCTCCATTTTATTTATTGTAGCTATATTCTACTTACAATTAGCACACTAACTGAGTGGCTGGAAGAATTGAGGGAGACCGTTGACCAGCAAATCCTGTGGAACTTGCCATTTCCCATCACTGTTAGGCTGGAGCATCTCCAAGTCTTCGGTGGCTTGAACTACAAAACATCCTGATCCGTTAGGAAATCATGGTGCCCATGCCTGAGACATGATGGAGATAAAACAGGTTGCTCAGATCAGGCAGGAAGTCTTGGCAGGGAGCTTCAGTCTATTGTTTTTCTGCCAGCTTTGGGCTGGGGGTGTGGAGTTAACGTGTCACTGGGAGCAAGGGATATGAGGTAGCAGAAGGGGGCTTCCTTGTGGGCAGGCAGGACTCTTGGTGTCTCACCTAAGCCTAGATTGTGTCTTTTCTGTTGATCACTGACTGGGCACCTGGCAGTAGCCGCAGTGCTTGTCTGACCTATGCAGATTTGTTTTCTGTAGCTGTGTCTGGGGGGTTCCAGCCTGCTAAACCCAGCCTGACAAGCCTGATTAATACAAAGGAGGAATCTCATGCCTCTTGGGCTGTCATGGGTGATTGGGCTTTGAGGCTGCAAGCCAGTGTGCTGGTGAAGTCTGCCTTCCCTGGCCTGTGGGAGTCTAAAGTCCTGTGGAATTTTCACTTGATATTGTTAGCATGACTGCTGCCTCATTTGCAAATACCTGTATTATTGTAGTGCTCTCTGTATGCTAATAAAACACTCTGTTGTTTCAGCACTTTCCCTTCGGACCCTTCTGCGTTGCTGCTAGCTGATCTCTATTACACGAGGTTGGCATTGTGTGGATGTCAGGATCCCCTTTCCCAAGGGAACCTGATGGACTTGTTTGAGAAGTTGCAACCTAATATTTCCACTGGTGTTTCCAAGGTAATCTACTTCCTTGAGCGTGTGTAAGATGATTTGTATTTTAACGATGCAATTTAAGTAAAGTGAGTTAAATGACAAAGACTAAAGGCAAAACAGGAGACTAAGTAAAGCAATTGCTTCTGCAGTATCTGTTTAGGACTGTGTCCATTTCTAAGAGGCTGTTGTGGAGTATGAGGTAACAGGTTAACTTTTTGCCCTAGGGGGCTTGCCTCTTCCCTAGAGGTGAATTGGAGCAGGAGCCTAATATATTCATTGCCTGCTAGACCACAGGAACTCATCTTGTTTCTCAGCTCCAGTAACAACCTCCAGGAGGAAATTAGCCTCCTGTGCAAAGCATTAGCCTCTGTGTAGGTGTGTATGTGTCTGTGTATGTAGCCTGCATTCTCTGGCATGCCTCTGACATAAGTTTCCACTTTGGATAGGTCCGACTGCTGACTATCCGAATTCTCAACCGTTTTGAGAATCCACCTTCTACACAAATTGAGGTAGGGCTAAAATGTTTCATTAAACCTTTCAAAGCCAGTTGTGTTTGATGTTGTGTATGAACTGTTTTCCACTTTGCAGAAACAAAGCATGTGTCTGGTAGAGGTTGTCCTCCTCTTTTTTACTTTCACATTCCAGTTCTATCTCTTTGTCCCCCTGCCTCCTGATGTTTTCAGATGTGTGAGTTTTGATGCCTAAGTGGGGTAAAACAGAGCAGGTCCCTTGACTTTGTTCTTTGCTGCAGAATGACTGGGACACTGTAGTTTTGTTGAAATTCCTTTCAATGAGAAGAGGATACTCTAATAAAATACACATCACTCATTTGTTCAGGGTGATGGCACAGGGGAGGTCCAGCCTGTGTTTGCCATATTGCTCCAAGCAGAACTTGTGCCAGCAACAGTGAATGATTATAGAGAGAAACTTCTCCATTTGAGGAAACTAAGATACGATGTGGTGCAGTCTGCAATACCAAGTGCATCTTTGAAGGAGGTAAGTAGTTATCAAAAAGCAGTTGTTGCATTCCTTTATTCCAGTTGTCCTTGGAACTATTGTGTTCTCTTGGATATTTACTAGAATAGTGGTATCTAGATAAATGACCCACACCCAGATTAATCAGGTTTTAATATCATGGCAAGGAAGGCAAATGATTCCAGGGAGAAGTGAGTCATGAGCAAATTTAAAATTATGACCTTGCCATACTCTCAGCATGGTTGAATGTTGGTCACTTGGGGAGCCTCACCTCCAGATCTTGCTGCAGAGTGAAAATCTAGTATGTGTATGACTGTTAAACTTCCTCTGCTGCTGGGCTAAAGGGGACCTCACTTTATAGGTGTTGGAAGGGTCACAGTGTTACTAGTTAAATGATCATAGATTTAGTGGGAGGGTTTGGGGTTTTTTAAAATTATTTTTCTGACTGTTGCTGTACCTGTATAATTTCTTTACCTTGACTTGTAAGCTCTTACGAGGAAGTGTTGTAGGTCAGTCCTACTGGGTGTAGGTCAGCAAGGAGCCAGTCCAGAAGACATGCTTCTAGGCCTAGTGTGATGTGAGGACTCCTCAGGGCAATCTTTCCACTTTCTGAGCCCCCTGATGCTGCTAAGGCAGCCCTGAAGTTCAAGAGGGGGCAGGCAATCCAGATCTGCTGTGCTGAACTGGTTTTTGCACATTTCGTGGTATGTAAGATAGGTGACTAGATCTCAGTGCAGCTTACAGTAAATGGGCTGTGGGTTTCTTCCTGGAGCTGTGAGACAAGGAATGATGGTGTGTGTGACTTGCTTCATTACTTGTAATACTTCTGAGAACTCTTTGATCAAAGTTTACTCTTTTAGAGGAAAAAGGCTAAAATAGGTTGTTTGGTCTTTAACTATTGTTCTTTACATCTCAAAAAGTTGGTATTGGATGTCATTCTAGGTGCCTCTTCGGTATTTATTGGGAATGCTTTATATTAACTTCAGTCCTCTCTGGGATCCTGTAATTGAACTCATAACGTGAGTATATGTGATTGGATGCTGCAATCTATGGTTGTCTTACAGAACATTCCTTCCATTGTTCTGTGAACAAAGGGTGAAGTAAAAATGCCAGACTTGGGAGAGATCTGTGCATGAGAACCGTAGTGTGAAATCTTCTGAAATGAATTTGATCTCTTAAATAAAAAATCTTGCTTAGTTTCTTATTTTTCTTTTTTTTTTTTTTTTCCTATTAAAGGGAACTAACAACAAATATATAGTCAAGTAGCATCAGAGTCTTGAGGCAAAGATAGCAGAATTTGATTAGTGATTCACAAATGCTTAAAGGACCAAGAAGTCCCTCTTAGTTTTCCCTTCTCTGACTTCTCTGTCCTTTCTGGAAAACCTCTAAATCCTCCTAAAGAGTAGGGAAGACTTACTATAGTGACAACTGAGCCAAATACTAAAATCGGTGTCTGCTTTTAGCATGACTTTATGTTCTTGTTTTTTCCTCCGCTGCTGTATGATCAAAACCAATGGGATTTTCCCCTTCAAAGTAGTGAATTAATAACAAAATATTAAATCAACTCTTCAAAAGATATGTCCGTGCTAATTCTTCCTTTGATTCTGTATGATGTTACTGCACAGAAGTCAGTAGAAAGCTTGAGAACATTTTACTTAATTTGAGTTCATTTGAAGTCACGAGATACAACCAGATTATTTTAATAACAATTGGCATTTGGGATCCATGAGTAAAGGCAAGGGAAATGCTACAGCTGTATTGTGCAGATGTCCTGTCTTCGGACACCCACATTAAAGCAGTAATCAAAGCCTCTGATTGTGTTAGTTGTTAACTTGCCTAGTGATGCATGGTGCTTTTTTGCCCTTGCCCTTTTCCCCTTCCTCTTCTCCTTTCCCCCTTCCCCTTCTCTCATACTATCTTATGTTTTGTTAGTTCTCATGCAAAGGAAATGGAGAATAAACAGTTCTGGAAGATCTTATATGAACATTTGGAGAGGGCTGCTACCTATGCTGGTAAGTCGCATTATTATGACAGTAACCCTGCTAATTGTGAATGACATGTCTGTGTTTTTATATGCCTCAAATTTACATGTGATAGGGGAATTCAGAGCCAGGGCTCTGGATTGGGAGTCCTTCTTGTCTCCTTCTATCCTAAAACACCAAGAAGTTGATAGAAATGGCTTCTGCGTTACAGGAGGGATTTGCAGGTTGTGGGAAGCCACGCAGCAGTTTTATCCCTACTTGAGGCTGGCTCTGCCCAAATTGACCAGAAACAATGACAACATGACTGACCGTGTTTCTGCTCCATAGCTTCAGTGGAATTTCTGCTAACAGTGTCTTTCTTGGGCATGCTCTTGAGGTTTACCTATGGGCGTATGGAATTTGTGACCAGCCGTGAGCATGCAGCCATTTGTAGGCTTCTCTGTTATTCATGAGAACTGAGCTTAATTGAGATGCTCCAGGGCCACAAGGCATCCTAGAATACTTTCTAAGCAATGTGGGTCTTTCAGGTCAGTGTTATCTAAACAGCTACGTGTCACCAAAAATATTACTTTCATAATGGGAGACCAATACCTTGCTACTGTCAAATATGAAGCAAGCTGAAGAGATTTTCTTCATCTGTTCTATAGAAATGGAGCTGCAAAATGAACTAGGAGAACAGGAGGAAAGCAGTGCTGAAACAGAAAGTGAGAAGATGCCAGAAGGAGGGGTGGGGACTGTCTTCCTGGAGCAGCTGAGGACTAGAACAGATTGTAGCGAGCGGCTGGACCACACAAACTTCCGTTTTCTACTATGGAAGGCACTGGAAAAATTTCCAGACAGGGTGGAGCCTAGGTCAAGGGAACTTTCCCCACTTCTTTTGAGATTTATTAGGTAAGTAAGACTTAGAGGACACATTGCTTTCAGCGTGCAGCTGAACTTTAAGACTATGGCTATCCCATTGTAGACATATCTTCCTGAATGCATGGCTAATGAGATGTCTTTCCAGTTAAGATAACCTTTTGATTGAAGTGTGGATTCCATTAGAAGGAACATCACACAAAAAGCAGACTGAAATGAAACTAGCAGTATGTGTCTGCTGTTCAATCTCTTATTTATTGACTTGCCACTGTCATAGCCTCATTACTCCCATTAGAGAGTGATTTCAGTGTAAATAAAGTTCCATTTTTCAAAAAATGACAATACATTTTAATATGCAATCTCAGAAGACCAAAATACTTTCCCTCAGGATGGGGAAAATACTGGTTTTCTTAGAGGCTGATTCAGTTTCCTGGCTCTGTGTGCATACATCAGCGTGATGTACGTGGGGTAGATGTGATCTCCTTGCAGGGGAAGGTTTCTGATACTCTTTCTATGATGAGAAAACCTGTTTTGCTTGCCTTCCTGGAAAATGGAACCGTTACTCTCACACTTACATACTCGTTGTTCGCCCTCTCATTCAAGCAAACACAACTGCGATGACTTGCACACAGTCTCTTTACAAACCTCTAATAATTAAATGATTCAGGTCTCTTCTCCTCTCCACCAGGTTCCTCCAGTTTCCTTTAGTGTGTTTGGTCACTGCAACTTGTAGGCAAAGAAGCTTGAATACTTACTGAAATACGCCTCAGTATTCCCAAGTAAAACTTCATAATTTTTAGCCATATAGTGTCCCAAGATATAGTGCCACTGATAATAAGAATGGTGGATTGTGGAGCTTCTGGTTGTTCTTGCCTTGAAACCCTGAAAAACGCTGTGCTTATTAATTTTTTTCTTTTTTTTTTTTTTTTTTT
>VZRU01014462.1:81890-108876 GCA_013398155.1 Pedionomus torquatus
GCAGGGGGTTTGGAACTCTATGATCTTCAAGGTCCCTTCCAACTTTAAACATTCTATGATTCTATGATTTCCATGAACAGAAGGAGCACTGTGTAACTGAGTAAGTGCAAGAATAGGCACCCCTTTGAAAAGTTGAGGTCAGCTGTGAGAGGTAGATTGCTACCATGAACAAGTTACAGGAGAAAACAGAAAAACATTGTGATAGTTCCAGCAAAGTTTGTATATGTGGTCAGTGAATTGCTGCATTTAATTTCAGAGCAAGTAGTTAATAATTCTTCTGCAAAGGTCTTACTGGGGTTTTGTTTTGTTTTTACAGGTCCAACCTAGGTTGATTAATCCACTGAAGAATTTGAGACGTCTTGGGCTCAAGCTTGTGGTGGAGTTTTTTTCTGATTACGAGACTTACAGCTTTAGCGTGGAAGAGATTGATGCAGTTTTCCATGCAGTGGTATGGCCCCAGGTAAGTGTTTCTTCTTCTGAACCAGCTTGTGTGTAATTTGTACCATGCAGAGAACTGCAGCTGCACTGGAGTCCGTTGTATCAGTCTGTCTGTCGCAAGGTTGACTGTGGCCTTGGACAGATTCTGGTGTTCTCTTGTGTGTGTGAGTTAAGCCTGTTTCTTGGCTCATGCCTGATTAGTTCTGGAATAATCAAGTCACGGGCTAAAGTACAAATTAGTTCATCTGAATAAAATGGATTCCATTTCTTCATTCTTCAAATGCAGAAGCAGACTTCTTCCCTGGGTGTTTTAGGGGAGCAAAATAATAGTAGTCACTTCCAGGTACACTTTGCTGTTTTACTGTGTGACAGTTTTTGGGCCTGTGGTAGGGGACTGCAGAAACAAATGCTGCTGCAGGAGAGGAAGGAGCCAGCAGGGTCTGTTGGTGGGCTGTGTGCTCCAGTGCCTTCCTGCTGGTGTCCTGTGTGAGCACTGTGACAAAACACAGGGTTGTGGCCTTTGTCAGAGAAGTTCAGATAACTTCTGAGCTGGGAAAAGGCACTTCTGTTAGAGGAGGAGAGACCACACAGTATTGAAAAATGAAACACCGGCCATGTCAATGAGGGTTGCAGGTTGAGGTTAGCAGGGAGAGCCTGTACCAGCTGCTGGGTTGTCTGCTCTAAAGGCAGTTGCCTCCACCCAAGGGATAACTGAGCAAGATGGGCTGACACCAGCTGACCTCATCCACTGAGGCTGCAGAAGTCCAAACACCTTGCAGCAGAAAAGACTGTCAAAGAGCACCAGGAGTAACTGCTGTGGTCTGTGAAACCCTGGATCTGCTTCTCTGGGCATTGTGTGTGTTTACTCCAACCTTGTTTCTCTGCTCCTCCAATAATAATACATGATGTGTAGCACATGAATGTGGACAAACAGTAGATAAAATACTTTCTTATAGCTCTGTATTTCACTGAACTGGGCAATGAGGTGTTGTATGTTCCTGTATGTATTGTCTATGGAGTCTTGTCAAGGCCAGAGTGCCACACTGACAAAACTGAATGTTTACTGCAGTCCCAGAGCAGTTCAAGCATGCTGTTCAGGCTTCAGGTCAGTAAAGCACTTAAAGCTTTTGGGGAGCATTGTGTTTGGAAATGTTGGGTAAATCTGAACAAGATGTAAAATTGTTTTCAGTTGGAATTTCTGTTGTCCTGATAGTCCGGTGTTCCTGACATCTGGTTTTGGAGCTTGGATGGTAGTATGATCTGGAAGCTCCCTCTGGAGGGAGTTTCCAACAATGAACTCCATGAAGATTTGGGTTTGGCAGAAGAATCATTTGATATCTTCTTTCATTTTTGAAGGCTATGGAACTGAAATGTATAAAAACTTGTGGAGAGGGGAAATTATTTTAAGCCTGTTGTACTTGGAACTGGAGTTTGCTGCTTTTCATACCCCAGGAGTTTGCTGCAGAGATTTTTATATCATTACCCTGCGCAGTAGCAATCCTGCAGGATTGAGTTAATGGTTTACTCTTCATTGTACCTAATTCAGAAAGCCTCTGTTTTATGCATTACCGTCCTTTGGGAGCAGGAGAAGAAGCTTTCTAAAACCCTGGAGGTGATGGTCAGAACTGCCTTCTTTTCTGTTGTGCTCAGGTCTTGAGCCCAAACTGAGCTAGTCCAAACCCCACATGCAGTGCTTAAGCCTCTCCCTGAGCAGGGACGGTACTTAGTAGTGTATACATAGGAATAGGATAATCTAACAGTTGTTCCACAANGGCCAGGGTGCAGGAAATATGGGAGGAGCAAGTCTTGGGTGTCACGCTGGAGATCTCATAGACATGTCCAAGAGAGATTGCTAGGTCGCTAGCAACCTCTAGAGCAATGTGAGACTCCATGGAGTGTCACTTTCAAGGGGAGGGTAAAAATGGAAGCTGGAGTAGTGTATACATAGGAATAGGATAATCTAACAGTTGTTCCAGAAATATTGAGGGAGTTGGAAAAACAATGATGACATTCTTTTCTACAAAAGGCAAACTATAGCTTGTAGTGGGGTCTTTGTTAGAGATGAGGTTTTCAAGTGGCTTTACTTACTAGTTTTGCATTGCTGTCTGATTTTTATTTTCTTTAGGTCTGCAGGTTGGCTTCAGAGAGTCAGTATTCTCCAACTTTTCTCCTTAAACTCATTCACACCTGGAGTAAGAATCCCAGGTAAGTGTTGGTCTCGCAAAGAAGCATGAGTGCTTCTGGGTACACAAAATTGAAGTTAAAAATAGCACATTACTCTAACAAGTTATGAAGAATTGTGTCAAAACCCATACTTTCTTTTTCCATTAGGCTGCTATTCTTTTGATAGCAGTCCAGATGCAGTTGGAAAGCTTTCCAGTTTCTGCAATTACTCTTTTTCTAGTGGGATGCTTTTCCCATATATGAACAACCAAGTAGATAAGTAGCTCACCCAGCTGATGGTGAGGAGGAAAGCTTAATTCTCAGAATGTGTCTGTCTTGATCAAAGACTTCTTAATCTTGGGAGGTGGGGAGTGAGTTTTGCAATATATCATTTCATTCATGTGTTTTGATATCTTATTTCTAGTTCATGAAAGAATATGAGTAGGTTCAGTACAGAATCTGAGACTGAGATTCTGATGTGGAAAGTTGTAAAAGAGCTTTTTTTGATGTAGACGCTGTGAGAAATTCCAGTTCTGCTCTTGAGTGATTTTTACCTCTTCCACAGAACCACTGCTTTTCCTTTGCTTAAGCAGCTAATACCTGTTGTAAAACATGTCCTTTGTAAGCATGAAGAACTTGCAGAAAAACTTACATAAAAAATGATATCGGATCATTAAGAGCAGACTAACAGGAGACTTGGACAAACATCTGTGGAGCAAGGTTTAGGTTTAGATGATGCTAACTTGAAGCAAGAAAAGGGACTTGATGACCTCTCCAGCTTCTATTTTTCATGACAGTGTTGTTCTGTAATATGTGTGCTTTTTTTCCCTGTTTGAATTAGAGGACAGGTGTCATCTTTTTGTGTGACTTTGCACAAAAGAACTATAAAGTTCTGAATGTAAGTTTTCAGTCTATCTTTTTTTTATAATCTTTCTCTCAGGTATTTCCCCTTGCTGGCCAAGCAGCGACCAGATCATCCAGAGTATGATATACTGTCAAATGTGTTTGCTGTGCTGTCAGCCAAGAATTTGTCTGAGGCCACATCCAGTCTTGTGATGGACATAGCTGATAGCCTTCTCAACAGCCCAGATTTTGAACCCACGGAGCAAGTTTCCCGTTTGAGTGTGACTGACTGTGTTGTTGCAGTCAGTGGAGACATGACAGAAGGTATGCCTGCCTAAGAGTCACGTGAGAGGCCCTTTGGGTGCTTTGGATGGAGGTGTTAGATTGTTGAAGTTGTCTTTGTGAGAATATCGGGGAAGGAGGACCTCCTGGTGGAGATGGAAAAGTAAATGTATGAATTTACTGTTCTTGAGTACACCAGGACAAAGGCCTGCTTGTCTGAAGACTGCTGAAATCCACATTGGAGTGTCAGGGTCCTGAACATGGAGAAATTCCTTATGAAGAGGGAAAATGTTTGTGCTGTCGCCCTGTTTTGTCTGTGAAGCTTTGAATGACAGGATAACTTCAAGAGCCGCATTGCTGACTTGACTTGGAGCCTAACATTAAGTTTTATATAAAAGCCCACTCCTCATATGCATATTCTCATGTATCACTGATGTTTAGTCTCTGATCTCGATAAGAAAGACCTGCCATTGATTGTTTTGAGTGGTACTAGACAGAAGAGTGATGTGCTGTGTGTGAGGCTGGGAGGCCATCTTTCACCTATAATGCTCAGAGGTAGTGGAAAGGGGAGCATTTGTCACTGTGCCTGAGTTATACCAGCTTTAATTGGCACAAGAGGCCACTGCTAAAATAAAAAAAAACCTGCATCTAGAAATGCTCCAGCCATTTCAGGACACAGCTACTAACTTTGAGGAACCTCCTTGATACATTTTGATAAGCTCACACTTTCCAGAGATGTTACTGAAATCTATGAGAAGAGCTTTCATTCTCCCTGTGTGCTTTCTTTTGTGTGTGTCCCCAGCAGCCAGGTACCCTACACATTCATTTCTCCCATAGATTTTTCTTTTTTTTTTTTTTTCTTTTTTTTCTTCCACTGATGACAAGCTTCCTTTGACTGCATTTTCCCCTTCGTTTCTGTAGGGTTAAATCTCCTTTCTGTTGCTTTCAGCACAGAGTAGGGTGTTGCTAACTGTTGTATCCCTTACAGAGACCCTCAGCCTAGGTTGCCGCTTGGTTCTGCCTCATGTTCCTGCCATACTTCAGTACTTCAGCAAAACAATGTTAAATGTGGAGAAGGTGAAAAAGAAGAAGTATAGAGCTCAAGTCAGCAAAGAGCTGAGCATACTTTCCAAGTAAGTGATTCCTTAGAGCTCAAAACAGTTAAATTAGAAGGAGGGAGAAAGAAAGAAACTCTTCATAGAATCATAGAATGGTTAGAGTTGGAAGGGACCTTAAAGATCATTGAGTTCCAACCCCCTGCCATGGGCAGGGACACCTCCCACTAGAGCAGGTTGCTCAAAGCCCCATCCAGCCTGGCCTTAAACAATTCCGGGGATGGGGCATCCGCAACTTCCCTGGGCACCCTGTTCCAGTGCCTGAGCACCCTCACAGGAAAGAATTTCTTCCTAATATCCAATCTAAATCTCCCCACTTCCAGTTTAAAACCATTACCCCTTGTCCTATCACTACACTTCCTGACAAAGAGTCCCTCTCCTGCTCTCCTGTAGCTCTCTTCAGATCCTGGAAGGCTGCTAGAAGGTCTCCCTGGAGCCTTCTCTTCTCCAGGCTGAACAGCCACAGCTCCCTCAGCCTGTCTTTTTTATTTCTTTCAGACCACCTGATAATAGGTTTCAAATTTAAAAACTGCTAAGTCTCAAACTATTTAAATTTAGAGCAATTGAAAATACCTGTCATTGACCTTACAAATTGCTAGTGACTGAGAAATTGATTCTAGCTATTTCTACTGCTAGTACTCAAAGCCCAATGCCTGTTGGGTGTAGGAGAAGGTGCAGAAATGCCTGCAGCCATGTGGAACTGAATACTCAGGCTGATACCGTGATTTTGGTTGGTATGGCTCTATTAACCTGGGTACAGATGAATGGGCTGACAGAGCCTTCTGAAATGGTTCTAGTGCTGACTGAGTCCTTCTTTGCTCTGTACTAGTAAACGGTTTGATATAAAACAGTAAATTACCTTGTCTCATTGTGCAGGATCAGCAAATTTATACAAGAAAAGAGTCAGAATTCGGTGCTTGTGAGCCTTCTCCTCCCTTTCCTTTATCAGAGTAACATGGAGCAGGTGGGTAGAAATTACTTCTCCTCCCCGCCCCCCCCCCCCTTAAACATATTTTTTTTCTTTAAAGTAGATTTGTTTAAAATGCAGTTTAAAATCTCAGTGATTACGTGCCAATTCTCGTGATAAGCCTGAAATCAAGTCTTCATGTGTTTGACCAGCATGCTGTGCTATTGTGTATTGATGTGTACAAGTCACTGAATGCTTTGCAGGGATGCCAGTGCTCAGGCTGATTCTTCCCCTTATTCGTGGGGAAGATCTGCAAAAGTTTTTATGCAGTTTTTACCTCCTTTGCCACTGTAATCAGTCCACCAAATTCCTTTCAGTATTTGAAATAAATGCTCTTCTTCACTGTGGATTTTATGTACCCCAAGTCCAAAGGCACAGCATGTGAGGGAGCAGTATGAGCACATATGGTTGAATATCTAGTATATGCTGTGTAATGGACAGTCCTGCATTGCCCGGGAAAGGATGAAAGGCGAATGTTGTGCGGCGCTATTAACATGCTCCCATATTGCCTGCTTCCATCCTCTTCTTCTACTCTTAAGGAATCCACTTGCGGGTATGGCAGTGTAGCTCAGAACTGAAACTTCTCTAAAATCCTGAACTCCCCAGACATGCAAAACAATATGGGCTGCAGCTGAAAGAAGCTTAAGTCTGTGGCTTACGTCTTTGGTAAATTGTTAAATAAATCAAACACCGAGGATATTGATTGGTAAACTATTTTGTCTGGCTTTCTGTGTCTGCCAAACATTGTTTTCAGAAATATAGTCCCGTCTACAATGAATGTATCTATTGATTATTCAGCTTGAGAGCCTGAGTCCTTGGTTCAAGGTTTGGGTCTTGGTTTTTTTTTTTAAGAAAAAACATGCTCAATAGAGAGATTTTAGGTTTGCAGAAAGAACTTCTAGGCAGCAACCTGTAGCTTCTGCTTTGCAAGTGGTCATTTAACTATTCAGAAAGACTTCTCAGTTTTCAAATCTCTGAATCATTAGGGGACCATATATGATTTCTGTTCAGGTGATTGTACAAGTATATGGTGCTATTAATGTTTGTTTCACAGATCAAAGAAAGACTGCTTTTTAAGGTTCTATTAGTTCTCCTGACCTTTGAGACATTTGAGGAAAGACACAAAAAAGAAGTTTTCATAGTGATGGCATTCTTCCCTAATACTGTGCTTGAGTTCCACTGAAAGGTTGCAAGTGCTTCTGAGAGATTTGATTGCATGAAGTGTGTCCTAATTCTTTGTTCTCATTCAGTATCAGTGATCTAAATTAAATATGGCAAAGCAGTTAAATTCACTCTGTGTCTGGAAATATTTCCCAAGGACACGAAATAATCTTGTAAAGTTTCAGTATTTATTGTCAGGTACCTGTTTCTTTCAGGGTACAGAGATTGACATTCTGGAGACAGTGCAGAACTTGCTGAAGCATTGCTCAAGCCCTACAAGCTTTCTCAAACCACTGGCAAAGCTTTTTTCTGTCATTCAGAACAAACTGTCGCGACATAAGTTGTGCTTGGTATTTCAGGTATTGCATTTTTACGTGTCTTTCTGGACTTTTTTTTCAATTGTTCTAAGTAAATAATAGCAATAATTATCCTTGTTGTATATGAGTTTAAAAACCTTTTTAATCTACGTATCTGTTCAGTGAAAGTAACAGAATTGCATATGATAGAAATGAATGACCTGCAAGACTTGGAAAAGATGTGATTTACAGCCTGGTTGGTGTGGGCATCACCAGGGTTCTTTTGTGTAAGAGAAACCAAATAGAGCACGCTTCATCTGTAACAGATCTTGTGTCTTAATTAAATAAGAGAGACTTTCAGCATCCTGAAGGTGATTTTTGTTTGTATTCCTGTCTCACGGATTTATAGCTGTCAGGCTGTTTCGTACTTCTTTGCAGTGACTTGCATAACTTATTTCTTTTTTTATGGGAAAACCCAGGAGACACTCTGTGTAGGTATTTAGAAAATTAGGGACTTAAGCACATCTTCCAACTTATGGAAGATTATGAAAGAATGGCTATTGTTCAGCTTCTTAGAGGAGAAAAATTGATGCTGTTGTTTGCTTTATTTTTTCTCCAAAGTGGTAAAGTCTTGAGTTCTCCAAATTTTCAACAGCTGTAACTGTTAAACTGCTTTCTTTTATATTACTTTCTAGACTTTATCGGATTTGGACAGTGAATTGAAGTATATTACTGATGTTGTTAAGGTATGCACAGTTTCTTTGCTGACTTCTTTTTCCTGACATTCTATTGTCATATTTCTGGCCTTTTTCATGAACAACTTGTTGCTCTTTCTTAGCTGAATGCCTTTGATCAACGGCATCTTGATGACATCGACTTCGATGTACGTCTGTCAGCCTTCCAGTCAATCACAAACCGTATCAAAGAAATGCAAGCGGTGGATATCAACTTCCTCATCCCTGTTATGCACAACTGCTTCTATACCATCCAGGTTGGCTGAATGTTCCTTCTCTTGCTTTGTGCGCTGTGTCCATGATGAATCTAACTTCCAAATTATTTACACTGGCTATTTTTTGACACTGAAAAACATTTGGAGAGTGTATTTGAGTCTTCTTTCAAACAAATGTTTTTGATTTTTGTCTGTTTGCCTTTTCACCTGTATGTCTGGAAGAACAAATATAGTGCAGCAAGAAGGCTCACCCAAGTGCAGTGCTGCTTCCTTTCTGTGAGCCTTGGAACCATTTGGTTCATTTGTCCTGTGTAAAAGGCAAATTACAGTCTTGAAAGGCTGCTTTTCTTTTTCATGCAGCATTTTGTTCTGGTTATGTGGGCCTGCTTGTAAATCTAAAAGAATTTTTCCTGTTTGGAAGGCTGACCAACTTCAGAGTTCGAAGTTGTACAGGAAGGGTCTTAAAGAGTCTCCAGGCTTTGTTACATTGTGTTCTGTGGTACTGCTCAGTCCAGTCCTTTTGGGGCTGAAAAGGTGTCATATGCAGACTCATGTGGTATAATTTCTTCATCCACTCAGCTAGGGGATATGGCTCTTAGTGACAACGCAAGCCTTTGCTTGACAAGTTTCATCCGACGACTGGCAGAAATCGACCACACAGAAGATGACTACAAGGAGCTAATCCAGCATACTCTCCTGGATTCAGTGAGAAGAGGGCTGAAGAGTAAAACTGAGGTAAGGCAATTCTGATTACACATTTTCAGCTGTCTTCAGGATGCCAGAGAATATGAGATGTTTTATAGAACAGAAAATCACAGAACAACATGGGGTTGGAAGGGACCTCTGGAGATCAGCTAGTCCAACAGTTGTACCAAAGCAGGTCCTCCTAGAGCAGGTTGCACAGGAACTTGTCCAGGCGGGTTTTGAATGTCTCCAGAGATGGAGACTCCACTGCTTCTCTGGGCAGCCTGTTCCAGTGTTCTGCTACCCTCAAAGTAAAGAAGTTCCTCTTCATGTTTAGATGGAACTTCCAATGTTTAAGTTTGTGTCCATGTCCTCTTGTTCTGTCACTAAGTGCTACTGAAAAAGACTGGCCCTATCCTCCTGACACCCACCCTTGAAGTGTTTATAAGCGTTGATCAGATTCCCCCTCAGTCTTCTCCAGACTGAAAAAAAAACATGCCCCTTAGCCTTTCTTCGTAAGAGATATGCTCCAGGCCCCTAATCATCTTTGTAGCCCTTTGCTGTACCCTCTCCAGCAGTTTCCTATCCTTCTTGAACTGGTGAGCCCAGAACTGGACACAGTTCTCCAGGTGGAGCCTCACCAGGGCAGAATAGAGAGGCAGGGTAACCTCCCTTGACCTGTTGGCCAGTCTTGAAGTACCCCAGGATGCCATTGACCTTCTTGGCCACAAGGGCACGTTGCTGGCTTATGGTCATTCTGAATTCTTTGAGTCTATTGCTGGGCTAAGAAATGCAAATACTCATTTTAATCAGACTTACCCTTCATTTGAAGTCCTTCAAAAATCTAGCAACTTATAGAACTCCACCATTTTGAGTTTCTTTGCCATTATTCAGCTTTTCTCAGTTGTAGCTCATTCTTTGGAGGAGAAACTTTAGTTTACATGCAGTCTTGGTGTATTTGCCGTTACCAAAGAATAAGACTTGGCCTGTATCACTCTGTACATGACAGCACTGCTGTTCTGGGGAGTGCAGCAACCTCTCTGAGGGACACTTAACCTTCATTGCTTGCTGTTTGCAGAGCATCCAGCAGGACTACACATCATTGCTTTCCTGCCTCATTCAAACGTTCCCAGCAAATCCTGAATTCCAGGATTTGGTCCAGTTGACCAACCGCCATGATCCTGACATGGACTTCTTTGAGAATATGAAACACATGCAGGTAAAAGACAACAGGCATTCCACAGTGCCTCTCTCCCCCTTCCCAAGCAAAAGCATTTTACTATGGGATAATGTTTTGCAAAGCACCTGTGTGCTGTCTTTACAGAGAAACTGAACCTGTGTCACTCAATATTACTTTAAAAGAAAAAAAAAAAAAAGGAAGGGGGTGGGGGTGGGCATTACCACATGTGTGACTGTGAATCAAACTATTTCTATCTAGAAATTTCATGGCACTCTGATTTACCTCTTTCTAATTTAGCTGAAATAGCTGTTTCCATTTTAAGTGGTTGTTCATGATTTTGAGCAGGGAACCTTTGTGTGACCCAGCCCACAGACAGCAGCAGTGTCCCAAGGGTCGCTGTGACATAGCTAGGGAGCAGGTCTTTACGTTTTTTACAGCCTGTTCCTTGCTACTGTCTGGAGCCTCTGCTGATGCTTTTCATTCATAGCCCTTTGTAATATAAATGTTGCACAAAGCCTGGTCTCCTGTTTTTTCTTGCAGTATGAAAATACTTCTCCTTTCAGAGATGCAATCAGAGAGAGCCTGTAGAATTTATTTTTTTTCCTTGTAATTTTATCAGACCACCTCATTTTATATCAGTTGCCTCCCTTGTTTGATACCTGAAGGTTGCACAGTCTTAGGATTGTGAATTCACAGTGAAGTGTCCCATTGAGTTGGAGTATCTGTGGAGGCAAAAGGCTAGTGAAAGCCTAGAGACTGATGGAAAAGGCCATGGCCTGTCCTTAAAAATGAGGATAATATGCTTATGACATTGCTTAGAACTGAGGCACTTTCAGAACTGCTGAATGTATGTGCTCCCTCCTGCTAATTGTGGCTCAAGGGCCACCTTATTCACTGTCTTTCATGTTTGGCTCAGATCCACAGGAGGGCACGGGCTCTGAGGAAACTGGCTAAGCAGCTCACTGAAAAAACGCTTGTGCTGTCTTCCAAATCACTGCAGAACTACATCATGCCTTATGCTACTACTGCCATTTTTAGTGAAAAAATGCTTAAGGTAAGCTTTTAAGTTGAACACATCCATTTTGAATATTTTCATCTTTCTCGTACCAATCTCCTTAAAAGACTGACCACTTTAAAAAGCTGATAGATTTGTGGAGTGAATGTTTCTTTCTCAGACAAGAGTGCTGCTGTTCTTCATTTGGTGGCAGAAAGAGAGTTTGGAAGGTGCAGATGCAGTCGGACTCAATTGAATATCTGTTAAACCTTCCCTGTTTCTCAAAGATGGATCTCTTAAATGTGTTTGGTTTGGGGTTTTTTTATGGTTTGGGTTTTTTTCATTTTTTACTTAGGGTTGTATTTGTTTGCATTTTTGTCATCAGGTTATTTTTTTCCCCTCTGTCTCCAAACTGCTATCTTTCTGTTGGGTTCTGAGATTAGTCACTCTTTGGCAGGAGAATATGTGTGGTGGGGAGCACAGGCTGTGCCTAGTAATTGAGGCGGGAATAAATACTGTTTTCTCTGAAGTTACAGGGGAACTGCAGGAATCAGCTGAAAAACCTCTGAAATCATTACTAGCTTTGTAATTAAAGTTTGAAAGGTGACATTTTGTTAGTCGCTTTCTGTACGCTTTATTGAAAACCTGTGCGGTGAAATTACCTATAATGTCAATGTGGATAGACTTCCTACTTTTCACTTGGAAAAGCCGAAAGAAATATTCTTCTGAAGCTGAAACAATTAGAGCTTAGACCTATCAGAGTGACTGCAGTTGCTCTTTGATCAATGAGAGGTAAAATGCATTGATGGAAACCTTGGTAAAGAAACAAATGCGTTTTATTTCGCATCAAAAATGAGTTAAAGATGTGTATTTTTAGTTGGTCAGTTTAGCCCAGCAATGAGCCATGTGCCTGTGGATAGATATCTTGACTGGTTTTGAGTTCTTCACATGAGTGAGTCCATAGATTTAGTGATGTGAGAAAAGCGAAATGTGTGTAGAAATATTTGGAGGAAGTGGATCTGGAAATTTGCTTGGTGAGCTGGGATTTTTTAATTTATTTTAATTTTTTTTTAACCTGGTGATCGGAAGGAGATCTAAAACACCAAGCATCCCCACCAGACAGACATGACTACTTCTGGCTCTCATTACTTTGAGTAAAGTATGCTTTAGACACATGTTCATCATTAATGATAACGGCAACTGAATTTCTGTCTTTTGAGCAGCATGAAAATATGGTAACAGCCTCGGTTGAAGTTATTGGAGCTGTCTGCCAGCATCTCTCATGGTCAGCGTACTTGTACCACTTAAAGCATTTCATCCATGTCCTGCAAACAGGACAGATCAGTCCAAAGCTGGGAGTCAGGTAGGTACTGTGAGGCAATCCCACTCTAGGTTTCTCCAAAGACTGCTAAGGCAAAATTCAGTGTCTTAAAAAGCATCACATGGATTTTAATCTCTTTCCCTGGGATGGGAGATTGCCACCTTTGAGGTGGACTTATGCAAATGAAAACAGTCATGGCCTTGCAGCCTGCAACTATCAAGGTTTAACATGAGAAATACTTGCTGTGTCTCACTGTATGCATGCCAGTGTTAGCAGCTTCTGCTTCTGTCAGGCTGTTCCTGGGACACCTGCATTGCTCTAGTACCACTGTCTGTGAGGTTGGTCACAGAATCCATCTAGCTTGAAAATTAACAAGTTTTTATTTCCTTGGTTGTTATTTCAGGATAAACCTCCTTATGCTGTAGTGTCACTGACTGGAATTTTGCAAAAAGCACTTTTAAGATTTTTCTCTTGTGTTGGTCTATGCAGCTTTTCCCTTTTGTGCAGAGGGCTGATCTCTCTTCGTGTTTTCCTTCTGCAGCTTGTTAGAGACAGTACTGGAAGCCTTTCATTTTGACTATGAAACACTTGAAAAGCAGCTGGTGACCATAGACAACCAAGGTGAGCTTTCTGCTCCTGATTGTAGAAACATTACCTCCAACTGCTGAAGGTGTATCTAATCCAAATTGTGTGTTTTACTCTTGAGGTCAGTTACTCCCAGCTTTTTTAAATGTGCGTATCAGAAGCTAGTTTTGACTTGCCTTCTCAGGGCAATGCAGACCATCCTCTTGTTTGTTGACAAAATGAAGAGAGGTGGAGGGAACCATTTCCACATTACCTCTCCATCCCAGGCTTTCATAAGCCAAAGCAGCCTGGGCTGGGTTTATGCAAATCTGAAGGGTTCTTCAAGGTCTGTGTCCACCCCTGTGGCTGCTTGCACATCTGAGTTTTTTGTCCTTGATGTTGATTGCTCTCATGGTTATTTGCAGCTGGGGAAGGTGCTGTATGTCCTCGCCTTGCTTCCCCTGCCATTTCATGAGAAGAAGTGTTGTCTTTGGCTTCTTCACCACTGTAGTTACCTATGTGTTGGGATATTCTGAGGAAGGATGAGGATATTTCACAGCTGAGCTTGTCAGTACCTCTTGCCTTGTGAAATTATCAAATGTAAGTGAATGGCAGCTCTCTAAGGCTCAGGTACATTGACCTTTGCTAAGCTGTCTCTGGAGTTCAGTTGAAGAGTAACCACCTGGGCTTTGATTTAAGCCTAGTCCTGAGAGGGGGTTATTGGAAATGAGCGTGCCAGAGCTCCTCTACCCAGTAAAAAAGCTCTGATACTTACTGATTGTTTGCTGTTGTTGATGATAGATAGGTAGGAGCTTTGTCCAGATTAAAGCTATCATGAGAGTCACTTTTAAGGGCTCAATTTTTGTGGCCTCCTGTATTTACTTGGTTTTTTGACAATTACTTGACAGAAGCTGCTGCCATGGACCTTGAGCCAGTGGTAGAGAGTGAAGAAGCCATGGAGCTGGAGCAGAGCGAAGGGGAAGAGGAGGTGGTTGAGGAAAAGAAAGAGAAGGATCTTCCTGAGGAGACAACAGAGCCTCAGCAAGCAACTGAGACACCTGAAGATGCTGAGAAAGTGACCAAACCTGTTTCTTTCTTACCCCGAAATAAAGAGGAGCTGGAGTGTCTGATCAAACACATTCAAGATACAGTTACAGTCAACATCTTGCCTAAATTGCACAGGTGTATCGTTGCAAAGGTGAGGCGCTGACATTGAAAAGAAGTTTTGCAGGTTTGTGCTGCTCCTGTAAAGTTTGGGGTGTTACTTCAGAGCCCAGTGGAAATACAGCACATTAAAGAAAAAAAAAAAAAATGAAAAGATGCAACTGGGGACCACCTGAAAGCACAAAAGAGGCTTCGTCCCATTTGTTGAGTCATGAAGATTGCTGACAGACCCTCTGGTCAGTGTGGCTGTGGTGTCTTTATTTCCCTGGCTTGAACCACAGAAGTGAAACGATTCACTTTGTGCAGTCTGTTGAAAAGTTCTCAGCCACTTGCTAGCACCCAGCTTAGCTTCTGGATTGAAAACACAAGGATTAATCTCACCTGTCCTTTAGCTCTCTGGGACTTTCCTGTAGTCAGCAGAGGATAGCAATTTTCCTTCTTCACCTCTTCTAGGGTTTGTTGAGAAAAAGCAGGATTTGTTTATGTACATTAAAATTGCATTGTGTCTTGTTCTCTTAAAAAGACCAAAAGAGATGAGGAACACAAGCTTGTCAAATCCAACGTTGTGAATGATGATGAGGTAGTTCGTGTTCCATTAGCTTTTGCGATGGTCAGGATGATGCAGTGTCTTCCCCAAGAAGTGATGGAAGCCAACCTGCCAAGGTAAATCCCGTTGGAGCTACTTAAATGCTGTTCATTGTGCTGGGAATGATTGCAAGCACCTCTCTCAAGCTGTGGCTGTGTACAAGGCTAAATCTGAGAGGGGAATCTTGACAGTCCTTAAATACTCTTTTTGGAAACTCATTTTCCTAGTGATATTCCCCTCTGTCAACATTTGACTTCTGTAAAGCTAAGTTTGAAAGGAACTTGGTAAATCCTTAAGGAATAGCAGAGCTGTGAAGCAGGGTGCAGAGGTGAGGGTGGGAGAGCTGGGGAAAGAGTAATGTACAGAAATAAAGGACAACCAATAACATGCCTTGAAGGTAGGTGTGTGTTTGACTATAAAGCCTTTCTATGAGGCTGGCTTTGAGTATAGCTCTTGTTGTGAAACAACCCTGAAAAGAAACCTCCTGAGCTAGCAGTGTAACTAGTTCTGCTCTGTTTGGGGGTGAACTAACATCTCTACCTCTGTTTCCAGCATCCTCCTGAAAGTCTGCACGTTTCTGAGGAACAGATTTCAGGAAATCCGGGACATTGCTCGTAACACCCTCACTAAAATCATGGAAGTGTTGGGAGTGAAGTACCTTCTGTACATGTTAAAAGAGATGCAGTCCACTCTTGTCCATGGGTACCAGGTAATGCTGAAAGTCTTCCCCTTCTGATCTCTGTAGTTTTGGCATTTATTTGTTAGGAGGAGAATCCAGAGGGAAACCTGCATTTTCCTAGGGAAGAGTTGAGGTATAAGGAGGTGAAGGATGAGTTCCTGGTTCCAATAAGATTAGTGGAAATCCTTTCCAGTAAGGTCATTAGGGCCAAGCATCCTTTGAGGTGAGCTGCCACAGAGACTGCTCAGACAGTATGTGGTGATGATGCTACTTGAACTCTTGCTTCCTAGATCCAGAGCCAAGGCTCTGACTATTAATTTGTCTTCCCATGGTGGTTGAGGTTAATTTTCTGTGTGAATTACTGCAGTGGAATAGTGTAAGTGTCTATCTGTTGTAACAGTGAAAGTGCCAATTAGCACAGCATAAAAGTATCAGTAAGAGCACTGGAGAAAGAGGATATTCCTGCTCTCCTGCCAGTGTGTGAAGAGACAGGGGTCCTCTTCCTTCTTCTGGTATGTGGATTCCCCTCCTCCCAATTTTTGTTGTTTTTTGTTCCTATAATGAGAGCTCAGCTGCAGTGTGTGAGGTGTGATGTCTCTGCTATGGGAGCCTCCCTGTCTAGTATTATTAAGGAGGTCTATGCAGGCATTTGGAAACACAATCTGTGTTCTTTTTTTTTTTTCCTAGCTTCACGTGCTGACTTTCACTGTAAACCTATTACTGAAGAGCCTTGCTACCAGGCTCAGTGCTGGTGATTTGGATCCGTGCTTAGATATCCTGATTGAGGTAAAAATTATTCATAATTGAAGGAAAGAGCATCATGAAGTGCTTGGGGCAGGTTCTGGGAGGAGAAGGTTTTGTCCAGATTGTCTTGGACTTGGTGGCAAACAGAGCTGATTGTGTGGATGCTGCAAAAGAAGGGGACTGTTTTCTGCTGAGGCATCATCAGATCCCTTGTAGAGTAGCAAAAATACCTCTGGAGGCTGTATCATAAACCCTGCATCCTGAAAGGGAATGGGTTCCAGGTTAAGATACCTGTTTTTCCTTATTTTCTAAATGGCTGAGGAAGTCAACAGACCGTCTAGTCAATACAGCGTATGGAGCCCAGGAGCTGAGCTGGCCACCCAGCTGGACTATATTTGGATGTCTTGGTCTGATTGCAGTCCCACTCCTTGTATCACAGTACCACAGGGGAGGGCGAGAACAGTGTCCTCATCTGATGTGCTCAAACTGGGGTGTTTCATATTAACAAAGGAAAGGTAGACATGATATGTGGGCAACTTGGAGAATCGCTATTTTCTGGAGGGGGGAAAAATAGTGTTGTTCTGCTGCTACTGGAGGGATCTGGCTCTGCTTTTCTGCTCCTCTCATTCACTTCTCTTGCCTGATTTTCAAAGATTTTCAACCAGGAGTTGTTTGGGAATGTAGCTGAAGAGAAGGAAGTGAAGGGAATTGTCTCCAAGGTCATGGAAGCACGCAAGAACAAGAGTTTCGATTCCTATGAAATTCTTGGAAAATTCATAGGAAAGGGCCAGGTGACAAAACTTATTCTGCCACTGAAAGAGGTAAGAAAAGTCAGCCAGAGTCTTTCTTAACTCTGAACGCTCTCAATTCTGTATGCTCTGAAAGAAACTTTTAGAACCTCTTGGGGATTACAGTGAAATTACTTATATAATCCTGCTTTGGCTTCCCATTTTTCTTTTGGAAAGCTGTATTCGCCCAGCTCGTAAAAGGAGACTTTACTATTGATGTCCAGGTCAGGGAATGGCATCCTGGGAAGCTTTCAACCCCTGCTAGAGAGGAAACATCCCACTATGAGTTCTCCATGCCCTCTCCCTCTGCCAACTCTTGTTTCCTCTGGAGATCCAGTCATGCAAAACTGGTCTGCGGTTTGACCTATTGTGCATGAACAAAATGCCACCAAAATGTATTTGGGCTCTGTCCATGTGCAGTAATTGCCTTTTTAGAGATGCACTTTTCTGAGTGTGAGCTCATGCAGAAATGGAGGCCTCGTTTGTTCAGGAGGTCTGAAAGGTCCTGGTGTGTTGATAGGTGAATGGGCTGCAACCTAAGAAGAGGCTGGAGAGAAAGGGCGAGATGTTGGGGCAGAGTTGAGGCGATGGGATGCTGTTCATGTAGAGAACTGGGGACTTAAGGCAGCAAGTGATGAAGGAGGAACAGCTCTGGCTTTTCCCATTCATTTTCTGAATACAGATGGCAAATCACTGCCCTTATGACTCTCATGGTTGTGCCCTTGCAGGTTCTGGAGACTACCACAAGCTTGAAGATAGTCCGGAAGGTGCATGAGGCACTGCGTCACATTATGGCAGGGCTGATCTTCAATTCAGACATGGACGCAGAATCCCTCCTCCTTCTCAGTCACGGTCTCATCAGTGAAAACTTGCCTCTGCTCACTGAGAAGGCCAAGTGAGTTCCAGGATATTATCTAGATGTTATCGGTTATCTGGTATTGGTTGGGAGGTTTTCTTGCAGAAGTGGCAGCTCTCAAATCCAATTAATCAAATGTATGAGAGTTTCCTTGCCTTCATTTGCCTTTTGTTTTCAACATCAGTGAATTATTTGGTCAGTCAGAGGTCAAGGAGAAAGCCTGGAAATGGGAGCGATCACTTCCTGAACTCATGAGACTCTGCTCTTGTAAATGCTCAGGGCCTTCAGTAAGGCTTTTTCACCGTCTGGTAAGCTCGTGTACACATTTGGGGCTTTGAATGAAGGAACAAGGGGCGGTGTTTAGGAGGGATGGCATGCAAGAAGTGTTTGGGGTCCAGAATATTTTCATGGGGTCAAAACCAAGAGAAACTGTAGGCTGTCACTTTATCACTTCAGTGCTTGTGCAGAAGAGAGAGAACCATCGAATTTCCTCTCCATCTGGTGGTGTTACTGCTCAGAGCTGGATCTGGATGTAATGCGTTTCCTGTGTTACGTAGGCTGGCTTGCTCTAGAGTCTGAAAGCTCTTTGCAAGCTTCTTGGAGCAGTTTTTTATAAGCCATCAGAATCTCAAATAAGTATCAGTAAATGATGCAGAGTGAACAGTGGTGGGAGGTGTATTTCCTTGAAGGAGCCACCAAACTTTTGTCTGTCAACTGAGAAGAAACAAGTAGGGATGTTATGTAAATCAGCATGCATTTGTTACCTTCATAATAGTGACATTGTTCTTAAGTCTGATGGTCCTGTCTGTCATGTTGCTCTAAAGTCCGTTTTATTTCCTTGCCTTCTGGCTGTGATCTGCTTTTGCTTCCCGTGTGAGTAGCAGCTAAGCACAGTCCAGCTCTCATCACTCCCCAGCAGCAAACTGGCTGTGAAAAGAGTTGAAATCTGAATATTCTCCTTTGCTATACATTGCTTTTCAGAAAAAAAGTTGCCCCTCCTCCAGATCCTCGTCTGCAACCAGAGAGCTGCCTGCTGCTCCAGCCCACTCCCACGAGAGGAGGGCAGAAAGCACGTGTCAGCAGCAGGACTAACACGTATATCTTGGTTGATTCAGGACTTCGGGTAAGGATCTGCTCAGATACAAACCTTTGCAATCAAATTTCTTAGGACTATCCAAAGGAAGTTATTCTGAATATATCGTGTCAACAACACAGCCACTAGCCTTTATTTTGAATGTGCTAGCTCCAGTTGTGTCTCTTAGAGAGCTATAAAAATAGCTTAGCCTGTATCAGATGTTTGAATGGGATATGGTATAAAGTCTGCTGTAACCTGAAACAAGGGGAGATCTTACTTGACTTAGTTGAGGCTCAGCCTGACTTTGAGATGAACGTCCTGTGCTTTCTACAACAGCTGCTGCACATGAGCCTGAAGAGGTCCAAAGTAAATTCTTCTGAGGAGCATGCTTTGGAAATGTTAGACCCTTTTGTTCAGCTGCTTATAGACTGCCTGAAATCCATGGATGTCAAGGTACAGTTCTGAGCTGGAATCTGTCCAATCTGTCTGTTCTATTAAGGAGGGTCCTGCCCACAAATGTTATCTTGCAGTTGATCTGCAAGAGAAGAGAAAAGCCATCCAGAATCAAACCTGAGTCTGTAGATGTGCAGATTGAGTTGTTTGAGGATACGATGTCCCAAGGGGGAGGAAGGATTGTGGCTGATAGAGGACAGAATGCTCTGCCCCTTGTGCTGCAGATTCAAGTATGGACGAGTTCTCCTGGAGCATGTTCATACAAGGGCTTCATATGCTCTCTTTGAGGATGTTCATGGGGTCCTGTGGCTGATGGGAGTGACGCTGTCATTAGAGGTGGATCAGAAGAACCCAGTTGTGTCTTTATTCTCAGCGCCATAGAGAGATTCCTTTTTGAGCAGCTTTGGGTGTGAGTGAGCCTAAGAGCCTTAATCCTTGAGTTTGCCAGGAATGGAAAGCAGGCCTTGTACTCTGTCAGGTATTTGAAGCAGGGCTTTCAGGTGACCTGGGGTTTTGGCAAAACAACTTCTATGCCTTGAAGGCACCTCTGCTGCCAAAAGAGTTCCTGCCATCTGCTGAGTCAGCAGTGTGTTAATGTCTTTACCTGGTAAAATCAAAGTTGGAGAATTAGGGAGTGGCAGGTAGTGCTTTTAGAACTGAGAAACCCTTTGCATTGCATATGAATGATTTGAGAAGTTGATTTTGTTAGCCAATTCTTTTTTTGCCACAGTTGCAGATAGCTTGACCATGTCTGTAGCAGAGTGAGAAAAGTGTTCTGTCGGTGTCATTGAACCCATGTGCTGTCATCTGGCTCTTTCTTACAGGTGATAACTGGTGCTCTGCAGTCGTTGGTATGGATTTTAAAGTTCCCTTTGCCTTCTGTCAGTACGAATCTGGAGCCACTGATCAAACAGCTTTTCCTCTTGCTGAAAGAGTTTGCCAAGACAGGAATAGCCAAAGGCCAGAATTTCCACCTGGTTGTGAGCTGTTTCAAAGTAAGTCAGACCCACATCTGCCCCTTTCTACTTTAGGATTAACTTCATAGAATGAGACTCTTCCAGGGGCAGATCCCTCCTGCAGCTGTCCCTGCAGAGGCAGTCTGGAGATCACAAGGTAGCGACACATATTTACCTTCTTTATTCCTTATAACAGCATCTTGTTACCACTGTGTCTTTGGAGAGGCATCGGTTCTGTACTTGAATAGCTCACTTTTTTCATACCTGTGAGCGTCTTCACTCATTTTAAGGACTAGTCTGAATTTGTGTATTTGCTTGTGTTTTTGTCTCAGAATTGCCAGTTGAAAGCAAAATGTGACGAGAGCAGCAGTTTGTCTTTTCAAGCCTAAGTGGTGTAAGCAGTCTGGCTCTGGCGTGGCTTTATGTTTTGTGGCACGGCATGTGTATTGACAGTGTGCAATTTGATTTTGTAGTGTGTAACGATACTTGTGAAGAACGCAAAGAGTCAGATAACAAGCAAACAGCTCCAAGTGTTGCTTGGCTTCGCTGAAGAAGACATTTATGATTCATCACGCCAAGCCACTGCCTTTGGCCTTCTCAAGGTATTTCTGTGCAGTGGGTGTATGGGGTCTGTGAGCCACTGGAATGGCAGTGATTCTGTCTCGTGGTGAAAGGCCCCACGATCTCACTGAGGAATGGGCCCCAGAATGCTGTTAAGACACTCTCTTGGGCAGGTGGGGAGCAACAAAGCTTTCCTGTTTGACTTGTAGTCACTATTTTAAATAGTTTGGGGGGCTGTTTTATACATGCACTTATGAGGATGTATTTGGGTCTGAGGAAGTTTTTGGAAAAGAATCGACATCCCTAATCATTAGACCAAGTATTCTGTGTCCTCCAAAAGTTCTCTCTCCTCTCTCTCCTCAAGTTGTCAGTTAGGTTTGAAGACGGGAAAAAGTCAGTGTTAATCTGATTGCCTGAGACCAGTGTATTCCCAGGTACTGTATCTCACACTGTCAAGCAAAATGACACAACTCCAGCTGTGCTTTCACTTTTTTAGGCTATTTTATCCAGGAAGCTGATTGTGCCTGAAATTGATGATGTGCTGCAGAAGGTTGCCCAGCTGGCCATCACGGGTCAGAGTGAGCCGGTGCGAGTCCAGTGCAGGCAGGTTGGTAGAACAGAATGGTTTTTGTCTTACTTTACTTACAGCAGTCTCACAGGCTGGGGGGCTTAGTGTGGTCATCCCAGCTCTCACAGACACAGAATCATAGAATAGTTAGAGTTGGAAGGGACCTTAAAGAGCATTGGGTTCCAAACCCCCTGCCACGGGCAGGAACACCTCCCACTAGCGCAGGTTGCTCAAAGCCCCATCCAGCCTGGCCTTAACCCTGCTGAACCCCTAACCCAGTTTTCCCTTCTTTACTAATCCTTGTTCCCCTCACTCTCTGGCTGAATTCAGTTCTTGTAACTGGTGCATAGCAGAATCACAGACTGCTTGACATGGCCTGTCTTCAGAGAGCTGCTCAGCAGCTGTCACACAGTTGATCCTTTGGAGGCCTTTAGGCTGATGTAACTAAGAGTGTTGCCCTTTTCTGAATCCCAGCAGAAGAGAACTTGCCATAAATCCATGATTTTTTTCCCACTGCTTCTTCCTTCTTTCCAAGCTAAAAGCAACCAAAAGATGGAATTTGTTCCTTCATGTCAGGCATTGGGATACAGATGCAGCAGGAGCTGTCGATAACCAAATCTTGCATTTCCATAGTTACAGGATGAGTTTTGAAGGATGCAGAATCTCTGTTAAAGAGATGCCTGCCCAGTTCAGAACAATACTCAAAAGACTGATCTGGCAGTTGTCAAATGCCCGCAGATCCTATTCCAGGCACAGAGCTTGAGATCAGTTGTTGGCCCCTTGTGTAACAGGAGCTTACACAGGAGAAAGGGATAATTCTCATAAACTTGCTGCTCCGTCCATTTTCTTCATAACCTTTTTACAGGCTTTGTAACTCCTCTGTGTTGGTCTTTTTTTTTTATTTTTTTTTTATTTTTTCCCTTTCAGATTTACTTAAAGTATCTTCTGGACTACCCCCTTGGCGACAAGCTGAAACCCAATTTGGATTTCATGCTCGCACAACTAGAGTGAGTTTATATTCCCAACATCTCTCTCGGAACAGAACTTTGTTGCTTAACCATTACTTTAGTGTCACCTAAAGGGGGTGCATGTGAGGAGGGGAGGATGTAGCTGAAATCTTGATTTTTCCTACCTCTAAAACACTTTCCTTTTTCAGAAATAAGCTATTTGATAAAGCAAACCCTATTTCTCTTCTGTATTTCACAGCTGGCTTTGTTTTTTACCTCTTTGTAAGCAAAGATTCTGTTGTTTCCACAGTGGTTAGGCAGCTCCACTGGTTGTGAACCAGGTGAACTGGAAAATCCAGAAGGAACAAGGGAAGGTGCATTTATATGGCTGTTGTCCCATGGCAATGGTCTCGCCTGCAGTTGCAGGCACAGTTGAGATCAACTGCACCAATTCAGGAGGAGCAGCGTGCCTGAAATCTCCTTCTGAGCATGACCCCTGCCTTGCTCGAGATGACAATAGTTTACAGTGTTCCCCAGCACCACAGCACAAGTGCAGCTGTGCTGACTTAAGTTTGCTGGAGCCCTTTTTCATCTGTTTGTCTTTCTGTGCCTGTTTTCTGGGAAATGGAGCTAATGGGCCTGTTGGTCAAGTGTCAGATTAGGTTTGGTTGCTGTTGTAGAAAGATCCCTGTCTCTGTGTGTTTCTGGCCCTTGCCATTCTAGCAAATTTTTAGCAACTTCATAGAGTATTAATGCAGCCCTAAGCATTAATCGTTTCCTCACAGGTACGAATATGAAACTGGAAGGGAATCTGCGCTGGAGATGATTGCGTACCTCCTTGACATGTTCCCAAAGGTAATGAGCAGCCCTTGGTGTTCCGAGCATCAAGCAGTTACTGCAGCTTGCAATAATAGCGTTTTCAGAGCACTTTTGTTTTGGGAGCTCTTGGTAGTTCCTGGTATCTCTTATCATGAGCAGGACATTCATTTGTCTCCAAAGAACCTGGCTTTGCTCCAAAAGAGAAATGACATGCTGGAAAGTCTTGCAATACTTGGTTATCTAATGTGCTCGGTCTGCAAGTGAAATAAAGCTTTGTCAGCTGGAGTTTGGATAAACTTGATGGTGATTTAGGCCAGGAAGAAACACAACCAGTTTAGGAAATGGGGTATAAGCAGAAAATGAACTTCAGAGTTTTCTCGTTGTGGTTTTTTTTTTAACATTCATAAAAGATGTCGTTGACTGAACTGGCATGTGATGTACCACATCTATTTTGTTGGCCTGACTGGAGAGGGAGGGCTTCTCAGTGGGATGGATCGGAATGAAAGCTGAAAAATAAGCGTGTGTCTGTGCAGCTTAACATACACAAAACGCTAAGCTGCCTTGAAGCTCTGCAGCTGGAGCTTGACTGAGCATTCAGGAGACTGAGAGAAGTGCAAATCAAGTAAGATTTCAGAAGGAAGGAAGAGAAATTCTTCACAGTAGGCTGTGCTGCACCACTGCCTGATTAAATTGAGTATCTCAGCTTCTTTCTTGGCAACTCTGTAAAGTAGCAAAGAGCCACTCTCTCTGAAAGAAGGGTCTTTGGGCTGATTGCTGCAGTGCTAAGGCACTTGTGCCTCTTTCAGTGAGAAGTGGTCATGGAGATGGCCTTGAAGGTTTGACGCTCCTGTTGCTGTCCCAGGGACATGACATGTTAGGGAGTCAGAGCAGCGCTGGGGCTGCTGTACACTCCCTGTGTGCTCCAACAGCTGGATCATCCCATCCTTTCAGGCCCTGCTCAGAGCTGACATTGTTCTTATTTGCTGAGCAGCAAGTACCCTTTTTCTTTCTTCCCTTTAAATGCCAGAAGCTTCTCGTGGATGTGTTGTTGACTAATGGTTGCTTCTTTCTAGGATCTCCTCCACAAATACTGCGGGCTGTTTTTTCTCTCTCTCTGTATGATGATGATAAATGATGACTCTGCCAAATGCAAAAAGATGGCGGCCTTGACATGTAAATCTCTCCTCAGTAAGATAAGCAGTGAAAAACAAGACCTGATGTTTTCGCTGGTCACAGAGTGGTTTCACAGCCAGAAGGTATTCTTTGGTCTTATTGCCTGCCATGTCTGGACTCTGTTTGGGGCTGATTAAAGCAAATGAGAGATTGCTGATAACAGGTGGATTGGTGGGTTTAGTTGTACCTGACTTTGTAGTATTAGGAAAGGAGCACGGGCAAGCATCAGCTTAGCATAAAGGCTCTTTAGAGCTGTGCTCAGTGCCACAGTGCAAGAAGAAACGGCATAGCTTCATAAAGCTGCGCAAACGTAGGGAACGGCTACTACTGACTTCCCAGCTGGATCGCAAACATCTTCCAGGCCTCCCATTTTAATCTGGGTGCCTGGGTGTTTAGTTACTCTGAAACCGGATTTAGGTTCAGTCCCTCTGTACTAGTGGAGTGAGTGTTCTTTAACACTTTGTCCTTTTCATCCCTAATATGTTCAGTTCTGCTTTATAGCTGTGAGCTGCCTGTTAATGTGAAAAATCCAAGAGTGCAAAGTGGGCCCCAGGGCTTTGCAGCTGGGAACCAGGCTGGAAGAGGTCTTTCACTACCCAGTTTTTAGGGTGTGTTTCCAGGGACAACTTGTGCTGTCAGGCATTTTTGTGCCTAGTTGGCAGCATCTCCTTCTCTGAAGTACTCTGAAAACCAGCTTCTCTTAAGATGCTGCTGCTACAGGCAAAAGTAGAAGTTGCTGCCAGCTCCTGCACGTGGGAGCTGAAGGATTTGGTCATCAAGAAATAACAAGGGGTGTTACTCTTTCTGTTGGCAGAGCTCACACAGGAGGTTGGCTGCCCAGGCATGTGGTTTGTTCGTTGAAGTGGAGGGAGTAATGTTTGAACGGCGGCTTCAAGCTGTCCTCACCTTGATTGAAAAAGAAATCGACCCAGTTAAATTTGAAGACGTAAGTAATTTTTCCCATGTGTGAGGTTTAGGGAAGGAGAATTAAGAAAATGGAAAAAGAGAAGCATGGGAGAGATTTAACCATTGAACCTAAGATTTGGGACTGAGGAAAGACAGAAAACACACACATCTGTTCTGAAGGAGATCTCACTGACCTAGAACCATATTTTTTTGTTTTTAAGGCCAAATTTGGTACCATGTCACAACACAAGGGGCAAAGGAACTCTGCAAAGCTGCCTGGCTTGAGCCTGTAGGCATACTGTGTAACCAGCAGATATGTTGCTCCTTGCCCAGGCCTTTTATCAACATCTCTGTGGGTGGAAGGCATTCTTGAGACTGCCCTCAAGACTCAGGCTTTTGGTTTTTACCAGTGTGACTTGGTGGGTTGACAGCATGCGGCAGTATGTATGTCGAGGTAGCATTCCATGCTTCTGGTCTTTCCTGTGGTGTCAGGAGAGGAGGGACATCTGCTTTTTTCGTTTGGAGTGGAGTTATAAAAGCCACCATCAGAAGGAATGGCAGGGCAAACCGGTAGCACTGGGAAGGGTTAGAATCCATTTAGTTGCACAACCACCTGACGACCACCCTGACAACATCCATTTAACTGGGAAATGTGTCTGCTTGCTGCAGACATTTGTGTGAGTGTGGAGGGTCGGGAGCACGTTGCTTGGGACCATCTGCTTTGTTCAGTGTCACCTACAGCTTTAACTTTCAAAGGAGTCCCGTTTACTCTGAACAAGGTCGCTTCAGATTCTGCTTGGCGTGTGATAATCCCAAAGGGATCCCTGTCACTGTGCCTGGGGAGTGGCCACGTATGTAACTAACATGCAAGGGGAGCGTGCTGAACAAGAGGGAGGGGCCTCAGGGTTTGTAAATTGGCAAGAGATGTGAGGAGAAATTCAATATAATCACCCCCTGTGCTGCCACATGTAGGTGAAGCAGCAGCTAGTTATATCAAGCCAGCTGGTGGATGCAGGAGGGTGAGGACCTGTAGGTGATTTAATAAAACACAGTGCACACGGTGTTATCCTAACAACCTGGGGCTTCCCAGGTGACACAGGCAAATCTGAGCTCATCTTGGCTCTGACGACGAGAATCAGATGTGCACAAATACATCTATCAACATAAATGATATACACTGTGTGTAATTGCTTGCATTTATAAACCCAAGAGTTTGTCCCAGTAACACCTGTATAAAACAGCCAGAATGATTGTAATAATGATCTCTCCTGCAGAGCATCGGTCTCCAGAGGAAATGTTTTAGCAGAGCTGCTTCTCTTCTCTTCTCTTTATTTTGGGAGTTAGGATCAAGTCAGTCTTCTGTTTCTTTGCAGGGTTGAGCTGAAATTTACTTATGGGGTAAGTAAGCACTGTTTTCATGTTCTCATGCATCTTTCATGACCTGCTGATTTTATAGATAACTGAAGAGGAGGAGGAGAAGGCTGCAGATAGGCTGCTATTCAGCTTTCTCGTGCTGGTGACAAAGCTAATCACAGAGTGCAACTTGATTCAGTTAACCAAGAATGGTGATGTTGTGAGCAATATCTGGAGTAAGTATCAAGAATTATTACACCTGAGTTACAAAGATAATTCTTTGTGTGCTATGTGGTTTTTCACACCCTAATTTCACAGACTCATAGAATGGTTTGGGTTGGAAGGGGCCTTAAAAATCATTGAGTTCCAACCCCCCTGCCATGGGCAGGGACACCTCCCAC
>VZRU01014462.1:108986-122266 GCA_013398155.1 Pedionomus torquatus
TCACCACCCTCACAGGAAAGAATTTCTTCCTAATATCTAATCTAAATCTCCCCTCTTTCAGTTTAAAACCGTTACCCCTCATCCTACCACTCCCTGATAAAGAGTCCCTCCCGGTCTTTCTTGTAGGCTCCCTTTAGGTAGCGGAAGGCTGCCAACTGAGCTTTGTTGTACAAGGTTTGCAGGCTGCTGTGGGGCATATCGCTGTTATTGGGCATTGAAAGAAGAGATGTTAATGGAAAAGGTTGCATGGTTGATGAAAACAACACACCCTCTGTCTCAATTGCTGGGAAGTATTTTCTAATATCCCAAGAGCTAAAAGTTGCAAACTATTGCGTGTTTGCCCATAATTACATCCTCTTGGATGAAAACTTTCCCTTCTCCTGGGAAGATGAGATTTTCTTCATGTGATCATACATACCAGCCAGCAAGCAATGACACATGGTAATAATGCTGTAAATAGTGTGTCTGCCAGGATGTTATGTCCTGGAGGTTGATTTGAGCAATTTCCCTGTGAGTGAAATTCTACAATGCTGGGCTGGCTTATTGGCATTTTGTTGCTTTGGTTTTAATTGCTTCATTTGCTGCTATCGGAAGGCCTGGATCTGGCTGGTTAATAGCTTCAAAGAGTTCAGCCTGCCCAGGTACCTTTAGTGAGATATGAGATAACCCTCATAAATCCTGGATTGCTTGGTGATGTGCAGCTTGGACAGAGGCGAGACAAGAGGGCAACTCCCTTTCTTCTCTGAAGCCTCCATGCGGAGGTTCAATCTGACCCTCTTCAGCAGGCCCAGCTGACCCAAGTCTCACAGCAGCCGGTCCCCAAACATCATGGGCAGATGAGCTGTGGCAGCGAGTCCCTGAAGTTGCTGCAGAAACACAATTTGTCTGCCAGGACCACAGCAAGTGTCTTTTTGTGCCGTGAACACTTTTCCTGCCCAGTCGCCATCACTTTCCAGCAGACATCCTGTCTTTAGGTGTTTGGAGGTGCTGTGGGTACATTCAGGAATGCCCGGTCACTCTGGGGACATTTGGCTACCTCTGGGTTTTTTGCCATTCTCTGACTTTGGCCAGATAGATTTGCTAGGAAGTATTTGATTATGTTCTGAGCAGATGAGTCCAGTTAATTTCCTTCACCTTTTTATTGTGATACGTGTTGTGGTAATTCTTGGAGGGACCTGGTTCTTCTGCTCCCACTGGACCAGCTCCTGTGCTGAAAGAGGTTTTCTTTCCCCCAGGTCATGTCCAGTCTCACCTGTGGTATCCTCACAGCTGGGTCTGGCTGACAGCTACTGAGATCTTTGGCTTGTTGTTTGCATCTTACAAGCCAGAAGAACTTGTCAACAAGTGGAGGGAAAGAAAAGCAGGGAAGAGGAAGAAGTCATCAGCAGAGCTGTCGGCTTCCACAGTCTTCTTGACGGCTGAACTGGACAAAAAGGTAATGCTGTCTGTACCAACTACTTTCCCCTTGCCCATGCCCATTTCCTGGCTGGGACATAAAAATAGTGTTATAGTTTGGCACACACATTTATCTCTTAGTTACAGAATCACAGAGTTGTTAGGGTTGGAAAGGACCTCTGGGGTCACCAACTCCAGCCATACATAAAACCACAACCCACTCCCTACAATCTCGCTCACTAGAGCATACCCTGAAGTGCCACATCTACACGTTTCTTAAATACCTCCAGGGATGGTGACTCCACCACCTCCCTGGGCAGGCCGTTCCAGTACCTGACCACTCTTTCAGTAAAGTAATTCTTCCTAATATCTAATCTGAACCTCCCCTGCCCCAATTTCAGACCATTAGTTGCTTGTCTGCTGCCTAATCCTGCTCTTAAGGCATCACAGGTGTCTGTGCTGCCAGGAGGGGCCTTCTCTTGGGTTTTATTCTCAGCAGCACAAAGATTCCCCTCTAGGCTGCAAGATGCAGGCAGAAGTTGCGCTGAGCTGATCCTTTGGCCTCCCCTCGGAACTGCCTTTGGTGACTAAAAAACACGGGGTTTGGTTTCTGCTACTGGCTCCCTTTCATGGAGTAATTTCCTTTTCCTTTTTCCTTTCTCCAGATGAAGGAACTCGTGTTTGCATTCTGCCATCAGCTGCAGTCCAAGTTCCTGGATGTGTCTCTGGGAGAGCAGGTAAGAGCAGGAGCGGGTCTGGGGCTGCAGGAGGGCACAGAGCAGGTCCTGGCCCTCGAGGGCATGTTATGTCCCAGTCAGAACAGCAGCAGTGCTGGCTGGTGGTGGCTGGTGGCCTGGGGCAGCTGCTCTGTGCTGAGGGCATCTGAGCAGGTGCGTATCTCACCCAGGGGCCCAGAAGAGTCTCCTCCCTTTGTGGCATCAGCCTGCTGGAAGGGCTGAAGTGTGGCAGGGACAGAAGGGGAGGCACTTTGTGAAGCAGGACTGGGGTTTCTTCTGTCAGGAAGAGTCTGGGTCTGCAGTCCAGACTGGCGCAGGCTGAGGAGCCAGATTTCTGGTGCTGGTTCCTTGCAGCTGTGCTGTAGCCCTGGTTGTTTGCTGGGAACCTGGAACCCTGTTGTTTCCCCTGTGAACCTGGTCAGGGATTTCCTTGTAGAGAAACAGGGGCATCTAGAGGTGGAGAAGACAAAAAGGAGCAGCCCTGCCTTAGGGGGTGCTGGAGCCTAAACAGCTTGGTCACTTACGGGGAAAGATTCTCCCAAGCTACAGGAAGATGTTGAGGTGGGCCTTCCTGTTAGGAGCAGGATGTAGGAGGTGAACCCATCAGAGCTTCCTGGCTTGGCCAGTTCCTCGTTGAGATCTAGCTGCTGATGCTGGAAGAATCCACAGTGAGTGACTACTCTTTTTTACACTTCAGGTAATAAAGAATTTGCTTTTTGTGGCAAAAGTTGTTTACTTGCTAGCCCCTGCCTCAGAAGAAGGTAAAGAGGTTGAAGGAAACCTCTGCTGTGAAGTGGAAGAGCAGGAGGCCTCAGAAGATGAAGAGAAAGACGTTGCTGCTGACGGAGAGGGAGAAAGAGAGGACACAGAAGAGAAGGGGCGGCCAGCCACGTTGCTGTGGTTAATGAAGAAGCTGTCTCTCATGGCAAAGCGAGAAGCAGCATATTCCCCAAAGATCCCTTTAAAGGTAAGAACAGGGTCAGACCAACTACTTTGGAGGCGCTAGGTGCTTGCACGGCAGAGTGTCACTGGCTCGTTGCTTCCAGGAGACCAGTTTACAGGGTGCTGGGAGCTGGTGCCGAAGTGGGGATTAGTAGGTGCCAAAGAAACAACAAGCATTTCAGTTTGTGATTCTCAGGAAAGGCTCGTGCCAGTCTGTTGCTCCTTGCTGTTGCTTCAAGCCCTCATGTGGGGCAGCGGAGGGGTGGGAAGGCCAAAGGCACCAGGCTGAAGGGCACAGAGCTCCGCTTTTGAAAGCCCAAGAGCGCTGGGTTTATGCAGGCAGGGGAATGGCAGTGGGGAGTCACTGGCTAGGAGAAGGGGAGGGTGTGGGAGAGTGTCAGGAAAAGCACTGAGGTGCCCCCGGTGCAGAATTAGAGAGGTTGAGCTTTCATGTCTTCAGCCGCCTCCATACAGGACAGCGAGAAGCAGCCTGTTGTTGTTCAGAGTGTTGATGGCTGCCAACCCGGTGAAGTCACAGCTCACACGTTTACAAATCCCGTGAGGTGGTGCCTCATCTAAAGGCTCTACTTGGCTGCAGTAAGACCTTGTAACAGCAGCCAGTTTCTGACTCCGGTGTCTGAAATGGGGCCTTGCGCTCTGAGGAGCGACGCACAGTGGCAGGTCGGTCAGGCAGTTTCTTTCCAACCTTCCTTACTTTGCATCCCACATGCTCCTTTTCAGAGAAGCTGCATCTTTAAGTTCCTGGGAGCAATCTCAGTGGATCTGGGGAAAGACAGGATCAAGCCATACCTTCCGACGATTCTGACCCCGCTCTACAGGGAGCTGAACAGCACCTATGCGGAGCAAGGTAAGGGGGTTCCCTCCCAAAGTGACCGGCCAAGTGTCAGAGCTCTGTCTCGGCACAAATCCCCACCTGTCACTCCTATTTCTGTTGAGGCAGAGATGCTGTCACCAGGAGAGGAGGAGAGTGTTTGACAGCTGGAACAACAACAAAAAAAATCTCTTGTGTTGATGAAGAAAAAAGACTGGACTTAAGTTAGGCAGGCTCCTTGGGTGGAAAGGGCTAAAGCTTGAGCGTGTGGTGTAGTGGAAGAATTGTGACAATGATGGGTGGACTCGTGGTGGCCAGACTGATGGTGTCCTCGCTGAGGAGAGGAAGAGAGTGGATGTTAAGGAAGCCAGAATAAAGCTGCTGCTAAATGCTGTTCTTTTTGAATTGCCTTAGATCTGCTGAGAGGCGTAGGGCCGTGAAGATCCATCCATGCCCTACGGTTAAAAGCATGTTTCAGTTTTAATATAAAACAGGGTGTGTTTTAGGGCAGCTCGCGTTATTGTACAGCAAAGGACCTTACAAATCAGAATGGCCAGTTTGGGGGTTGCTTGTTTTCCCCAAGATCCTCCTTCTGCAATAGAGAAAGTGGCTTTTAGTGTGTGCCACGTGTGCTCGGTGACTGTTTGCAGGCAGGGGACAAGAGCTGCAGGCAGCGTGGGGCGGGCAGGCCTCCAGACACCTATGGAACTATGCACAGAACTTCTCCCTTCCTCCTGAATGAGGGTGGGTCGCTCTGTCCTGCCAGATACTACCTGAGCAGCAACCACTTGTTCCTCCTTTGAGATCCGTGGAGATCTTAAGAAGTCATGCCTGGTGGGGGAAAGACAAAGCAACTTCCCATTTAACACCAGAGACTCGTGGCTTAAGATTTAAGCCAAGACACTGGTGTTTAGATAGTTCATGGAAATGTGTAAAGTCAAGCAAAATCCATTGGCAGGAAAAAAAACAGACAAAGCAAAAAAAGAGTTCTCTTACCCTAAATCTGTGGTTTGTACATTTTCTGAAAATTCATTGCACGGCACTGGGTCCCCACAGCTCAGAAAGGATAGGAAGGAACTGACAAAACGTGGAGGATGGCAGTAACGGTGTTCTAGGTAAGGAGCAGCTCCCTTGGCTACCTTTGTTTTTCTTTACCAAAGCAAGTAAGAGCCTTGGAAAAGATAGGGACAGAGATCAACTTTCTGCTTCTTCTGCCAGCACAAGAACCAGTGGCCTTCAGATGATGTTTTGGAAGAACTGCAGAGCTTTTTCTTTTTTTTTTGTGATGGGGGGTGGACTCAGGGAAACACTGAAGGAGGTTGTGGAGGCAAGCAGCTTAAATAAGCTTCTCTGGAGGCCGTACAAGCACTTGGAAGAAGGATCTTTTGAAAGACTGAGGGAAACATTTGCCCTGCTTTCCCTTAGCATCTCTTTGTAGCCTTTTTTTTTTCCCTCCCCAGTATCTTTTTGTTGCAGTGTTTGCAGTTAACATACTGTAACTAACTAGTGATCCTAACCATCAAGCCGGCCCTTGTTGCGCGTACTGGAGAGAGATGCTGACTGACAAGGCTGGAATCGTCTCTATTTCCAGCAAAGACTCTTCCAGAAGGGTCCTGGTGGCCACATACAGGAAACCATTTTTAATAACCTCTGGGATGCCATTATCCTCCTGGAAACTAACAGAACAGAACAAATTTTTGCTTCTCAGAAGCATTATTAGGTTTTGTTTGCCTGTGTGAAGTGGCACTTGTGGTCTTCTGGGAAAGCCGGTGAAGACCCAGCAGACGTGACAAGCACCTTTGCTCTGGTCTCTACAGTCTGTTGGGCAAGATGGATCGGTCCAGTCGTCCTTTAGTAAAGAAAGGGGAATCCATTATTGGGCTTGTTGCCTTCATTGCATGTGCTGAAAAATGAAGCGAGTTAATTTGGTTTGTTTCATTAGATCCAACACTGAAGAACCTTTCCCAGGAAATCATAGAACTGCTCAAGAAGTTGGTTGGACTGGAGGCATTTTCGCTTGCCTTTTCTTCTGTGCAGAAACAGGCCAATCAGAAAAGAGCGATGAGGAAAAAGCAAAGGGCGTTGCAGGTAAGATTCTGCTTTCTCTTCTGGGAAAATGTAGTGGGGTTTCTCTAAAGGCTTGAGACCTGACTGGGAAGGTGAGTTGAGGAAGAACTTCAACCCAAATTGGGAGTTTCATTTCCAAACCTTGGCAAGAAACTGGTGAAGATCAGCCTCTTGGGCTGCAGGGATGCTGTGCTCTCCCGCTGACCTGAAGAGTGGTGGTAAACTGGGCAGAGCAGCCAGAATTCCCTCGGTTTCGAGGAGCCTAAGAAAACCCCTGCGTTGTCTCACCAGTCACCACTTTCTTAGGAAGCAGCTGATGCGGACCCTTGTTACTGGTAACTAAACAAACAACTGTTGGTTTTTCACTAGACTGTAGCAAACCCCGACATTGCTGCACGGAGGAAGCTGAAGAGGCACAAGAATAAAGCGGAAACCAGGAAGAGGAAAATAGAATTCCTGCGCCCTGCCTACAAGGCCAAGAGACCTCGAAGTCACGCACTGAAAGATTTAGCGATGGTGGAATGAAAAGGCTTTTCCTTCCCAGAGGATTAATTTATAAAAAGTAATTTTGAGCTAAAGAACTAATTAGTATGTTAAAAAAAAAAGTATATACATATTTTAATTGTATTTATTAGTATTTTTTTCATGTCCTCTTTTTCATCTAGGATCTTAAATAAAAGCTTTTGAATTTTTTTCCAAACCTGTATATTTTAACAGAGCATGTACAGTTGAATGGACAACCACCCTGATTTTTTTTTTTTAAGATTAAATTTAACTTCGTTTTTAAAAGATGGCTTGTTGATGACTGTGAAGATCCTAGCTCCCGGGAGAAAAACAATCTGCTCTCCCACCTTTGATTTGTCTTTCAGTTTCTGCAGCAATACTGAGCAATTTAACTGCTGTTTCTGGCTAAGCTAAGAGTATAGAAATAACAGCTCATGGAGGTGGAAGTTAAATTCTAATTATGGCCCTGGCCCCTCAGAGCAGCAGGCGGCTACTGAAGACATTTATTTTCCCTTCAGAAAACCCATGCTCGAGATTTAGCTCTGTGGCTTCAGAATCCTTCAGTGCAGATACGCTGTTAGAATGAAGTAGAACAACATCAGACTCAAAGAATAATATAGGTTTGGAAGGTACCTCTGAAGATCAGCTAGTCCAACTCCCCTGCCAAAGCAGGTCCACCTAGAGCAGGTTGCACAGGAATGTGTCCAGGAAGGTTTTGAACGTCGACAGAGACTCCACCGTCCCTCCAGGCAGCCTGGTCCAGTGCCCTGCCACCCTCAAAATGAAGAAGTTCCTCCTCACGTTTAGATGGCACTACTTATGTTCACGGTTGTCTCCATTTCCTCTTGTCCTGTCACTGGGTACCATTGAAAAAAGACAAGCCTCATCCTCTTGACACCCATCCTTTTAAGTATTTATAGGTAGAAAAGACCCAAGTCCCCGAGACTTTCCTCATAAAAGAGATATTCTAGGCCCTTTGCTGAGCCCTCTCCAGCAGTTCCCTGTCCTTGAACTGGGAAGCCCAGAACTGGCCACAGTAAACACATCAGCTTAAAGAAACCTCTTTAAATGTTCAGCTGTGTGGCTGCTAGAACTGGCAGCAGTTGGACTTGTTTCTGCAATGAAGCACCACACTTATGGGTACAGCTGACAGTTCCAGATTTTATTAGTGTTTTAATTACACGAATATCATAGCCACTTGAGATCGCCAAAGGGAGGGGAAGGTACCAAAACCACCTTTGCCAGCCAGTAAGACTTCCATACAAATTAACATAAGTACATTCTTTAAACAGAAAGAAATGGAATATGGTAATGTACACAGGCATTCACTTGGTTCAGTTTAACAATTCAAGAGAGGCATCCACATTACAGGAATCGAACTCAAATCTGTCCTATTTACAAGTATTTGTGGCCTAGAAATACTTGACTTCAGAAAGAGGGACATCGGATAAAGCTGAAATGTCTCCGCAGTGCTCACTGCCTGCTCTTCAGGGCCTCCACCAACCTAGGAAAAAGGTTAAGTCCACTTACTGAAAAGGCTTTTCAATTCTATTGAGACGCTTTGAGGAGAGTTCTGCTCACTCTTCTGACTACATCAGACAGGCTTTCCACAGATCCAGTCTTCAAAAACAAAACGGTAAAAGCTATTTCTCTAACGATGCTACCATAATTAGACTGTTACTCACCATTCCATTGCTTCATCGAGCCCGGTGCCCTTAGTTGCAGAGGTTTTGAATATCTGCCACTTTCGGTCCTTCAAAGCGGGTAAGCCGAGTGCGTTTGCCATTTCTGTGGGAGTCATGGCCTGCTCCATGTCCTGCTTATTCGCAAACACCACCAAAATGGCCTTCTTCAACTCTTCTTCCTAAAAAAAAAGAAAAAAAAAAAAAAAGAAAAAACCAAAACCACAGGGAATTGTGCCAGTTGTTGCACAGACTTTCACTGAATTTATTTAAGCAGAGAAAACCCACAGAGAGAAAAGAAACCTCAGCAACTGTCATCAGGGTCAGTTTGCTGATGTTTGGTCTTTAGATGATTCTTCAGTGAAAGAACAGTATTTACTTTCACCTCTAGTTGCTCCCAGCGTGATGCCACACAGGGACAATTTCACACACGGCAGGTTATGCCTTTCACATTATCAAACAAGCTGGTACTCGGATTCCAGAAGACATATCAAAAAGCTTGAAGGAATTTTGGGAGGTGAAAAAAAAAAAAGACATTTTGCAAAACTCCTCTTCTTACTCTTATATTACCCTGTTCTACATACGTTCTTCAGCTTCAAAACATGGTAAGACGCTAATTACTCTTAATCCTTCAGCTCCTGATTTTGCCACCACTGAAGTACTGAGCAGCCGTCACTGCAGGCAAATTTTCCTAAGACCAAAAGGCTACACGTGACTCGCTCACTGCCCAGCCAACGCTGCACAAAACTCAAACTGCAGCATCTGCAGCCTATTCAGTGCTTTTCAGTCAAAAAGTGCTGCATGCGCCTGTTGTGAAGGCCAAAGTGGCGCTTCACTTGACTGGCTCAAATTTCAAGACTTGCTCCAACACAAAGGTTTTCATTTCTCCATTTCTGCTCTACTGATAACGCTGGTCGGCCTTGTTTCCTTACCTCTAACATAGCAACGAGCTCTGATTTTGAAGTGCCAATTCTATCTCGATCGCAGCTGTCCACTACGTAAATGACCGCATCTGTATTTGAATAGTAACACCGCCAATACGGCCTGCAGGAGAAAGGGAAGTTCCACTCATATACATTTGCATTTTTTTGCAGTGCTTTTTAGCCAGACAATGAAAAGCAGATTACCCAGAGGAAGTAAAAACTGCCTCTGGGGTGAAAGGCCCCAGGAAGCAAGTAAAAGATAGCTTTAAGAAGGTACAAAAAGAAACAAACAGTACAAATACTCTCAATAGCAACAAAAAAAAAAAAAAAAAAAAAAGAGAAAAAATTAAGACGAAAAAAGCAAGCAGATTGAAAACAGAAGTGCTGGGGACAGATTTATTTGGGAATCAGCCTGCGGGACATCAGATCCGTAACTTGAGGGATGGGGAAGCAAAGAAAGTTTAAACGTGCAAGCTTCTGCCATAGGGGATCATTAGGGTCACCAAAGAAGAATAAACAGGGAAATCTTAAAGAACTTGTTTGTGAAGGCAAATAATTAACAAGGCTCAAAACAAAACACCTTTTTCAGAATTATCTTACTGAAAAGGGAAGGAACCTGCACCTTAGTACCTGGTGTCCAAAACAGAATCATGAGAAGATCATACAGAGGTACCAAGGAGATCAATTATTGTTATGACTCATTACAGAACTTGCAAAGCTCACTAAGAAAAAAATAAAATCATTATCTATACCTAAATTCAGCTTCCCAGCTTTGCATGCTTAAGAACATTTAAGTATCTTTTGGGGTTTACAGCACTCACTTCCCTTGTTCTCACAATGCCACACAGTTGCCTACCGCACAAATAAACTTGTTTTTCAAATCAAAACAAGGGAAAACATTCCCTTGTTTCTTTCCAGCGTTTTAATAACTGATAAAAGCTCTCTCTTGACAATGGGCTGTTTTTCAAGCTTAAAAGAACTAATTTGCGGAGGTGCCGGCTATGAGAATTCCAAGACCTTAGCACTTTTTAGAGAAAATCAAAAGATGTAATTATATTTAAGACATGTATTACCTTATGCTTGTCTGTCCTCCCAAGTCCCAAACTTGAAATTTCAGATTCTTGTATGTCACTGTCTCCACATTGAAGCCAATGGCTGAAACGAAGTTAAACAATTTCACTGTTGTTGATTTTTCTTTTCTTTTCTGAAGAACACGACAGCACTTAGTCTAAAATTTTCAGGCCTGAAAATTCTCAGTAGCTATACAATGAAGTTCACACCCTTTGCAAAGTTACCCAGTTCAGGGCTCAAAATAACGCCGTGTTTTTAAACTCTGAACAATAAAAGCACATTGTAAATATATTGTAGAGATTTGTAACAAATTCTAGGGATGTTAAAAATGAACAGAAGCCTGCCTGAAATCACCACAAGAAACAGAGCAAGGGTTAAGAGAACGGCTTGTTTTGATAACTGAGTACACAACTGACTGCAATAAAACGCTCAGGAACCCGTCCTTTGTGCGCCTGTAAGACCAGAGCAGACCCAACTTCGCAGCAGCAGAGTTGACACTGCGGCATCTGGAAGACGGCAGCGGGGTCACAGCACATCACACACACACGTTCCACACATACACCGGCTCAGAGGAGCACGAGATGGGAGCGGATGATGGATACGGGCTGCCGAAATTTTATGGAGGCTGAAATAAGTAAAACTCGAGGGCAAAAGGATTCATCTCCTTCCGTGAGATCTCACCGGGAGTTTTGTTACACTTTTTACCTAATGTAAAGTTAAACTATTATGATTTCTTCTTCTCTGTGTTAAATAGAAGTGTTCAAACAACAAAATGAAGGCCCTTGTCAAAAAAAAATAAATTAAATAGGTATGATTAACTGTCACCATCCTGGGTAAAATTTTTCTGTACAATAATCATGATTTCTAGAATTCATGTTACAGCTGTATTTGGAGACAAAAGATTTACACAGTCAACAGTTACTAGCTACTGAACATTCACCTATCAAGAAAAGCCTGTCAAATCATGATAACCATCTTAATGTCACATACTTTTAACATTCAGCAGGGCAGCGTAAAATATTCCTTTAGATGGTGCTTCTAAGCACACTGTTATACAAAACAACACCATAAGGACCTTTTGTTTATGAAAGAAACGTGTAAATGAGTTCAGCTGCTAAAGCTTATGTGTCAGAGCTACAGGTAAATCAGCTGTTTTCACTTACTGGGAATGGTGGTAACAACTTCTCCAACTTGTAACCTGTAGAGAATGGTTGTTTTTCCGGCTCCGTCCAGTCCCAGGATGAGAATCCTCATCTCTCGAGTTCCAAACAAACTGGAAAATATGGTGGAGAAAAAGCCCCCTACAAAAACCAGAATGGAGAGACATTTCGGTGTCAGCGAGCAGTAAGGGAGGATAGGGAAAGGGCAGACAGACCCATCTTATTTCCTACTGAGCAGCAATACATTTCTTTTCTCCAGTGAGTTCTCAAGTTGTTGCCCAGACACCTGTGTGCTCAAGCACATTATATTTTCCTGGGTTTATGCTACTATTTTAGGGTACCTCAACCAAGCGAAATCATGTTTCAACACCATCAACTTTCCTCACTGTGGTCAGAATTTTTTTTCCCCAATCTCGCATTTGCCAAAATCTGAGCCAACTTCTTTCTGGTTTACGTCAGAATCTATTTTTTCAACGCAAGAGACATGCTGACGCCTGAAAGAATTCTTTCTGATGGTTATAGCCTCCCACAGGACCATCCATTTCTTTTTTTCTTAAAATTAAGTATAAATCGGGAGGTACACGTTAAATCACAATCCATTACAATCTATGAAGCCACACTAAATTATGTACATTAATGCTACAGACAAATCTAGAAGCTGATTTTAAATGCCCTTTTTTTTTTTTTCCTAAAACCGGCTTGACCTAACATCTTGCTTATTCTTTTAACCCATGAAGAAGTACTTGTGGCCAGGCTAAAAATCTAATTTGGGGCTACTAGGTATTTTAGTGTAGAAACAATACCGCTGTTCTTAGCCACTAACAATGATTTTTATAGCAAATGGTATATATAACGGTAAATAATAACTGTAAATCCACCTAAAACTTGTAAAAAGGCAAGGAAACGCCAAACAAGCTAGAATCACATTTGATAAGTATATCAGAAAGGAGATAAATTAGTAGGTTTGCAATCCGAGTCTTATGGAAAGAGGTTTTGATAAAAATTATTCCCTGTGTTTGCCTTTCTAGGCATCTGTGATGCCTTTCCAGGGAAATGAGGGAAGAGTAAGCTGCGTGCTTATGTGTTAAGAAGGAATTCAGGCTGATAACAGACTGCTTTACTTCTTCTAAGGCCATCCCATCACAGAAACCCTGCACACTACAGACCAAAGAGGAGGTGGAAGGGACCATCCGTTGCCACTTTGCATAGTGCTGTGCAAGGCACCCTTTGCTGTGAGACAGGCAAATAACCTTAACATAACTGAGCTGCAAAAGGTGCTTCTGTAGAAACATTTCAAGCAGCAGCCTAAGAGATGAGAACTCTTTCAGTCAGTAACTCAGGTTGCCCAGGGAAGCTGTGGATGCCCCATCCCTGGAAGTGTTTAAGGCCAGGCTGGATGGGGCTTTGAGCAACCTGGTCTGGTGGGAGGTGTCCCTGCCCGTGGCAGGGGGGTTGGAACTCCATGATCTTCAAGGTCCTTTCCAACTCTAACCATTCTCTGATTCCACAAACACTGCCTACTGCCAAACGCCTCTTGTTCCCTTGTTTTATATTCTGATACGCTTTTTCCACACTAGAACAGTGCTCAAATACCACCTGTAATAGGACAGATGCATGTCAATCACTTAACCCCCTAGATTATAGGCCTCTTACTGGTGCCTCTACTTGACTTATTATTCCACAAAACCTGTTTGCGTAATTAATTCCTTATTAGCACCCTATTACGTACCTGCATCTCAGCTTAATTTAGAGGAGCCTCGGGAGTACGAAAGCATCTCTGCCCCACCCCGGGGCTCCGCCGCACGGGAACGACAAAAAACCGCTGCAAACGCTGCCCCGAAGGGCAGCCGCACCCCCGGCGGCCCGCACCGCCCCGGGCACCAGCCCGGCAGGAGGGCGGCAACCGCCCCCGCCGCCCGGCCCGACCCCCAGCCCCTGCCCTCATCCTGCCCCGTTCGGCACCGACC
>VZRU01014462.1:122395-173402 GCA_013398155.1 Pedionomus torquatus
GAGAAGCTGTAATAAATGAGAAATCTAACAGATCTCATGTCACTAATCGGGGTTACAGTACTCTTTGGGTTGTTTTTTTTCTTTTAAGTTAAGAGACAAGGAGATAGGACTATCTCTTCGGAGAACAACCCGTAACTACAGAACCGATCTATCACTCCAGTGCCTTGGCCTCCTCAGGCATTTTAATTCTGTCGTTACACTCCTGTTTCAGCAAAAAAACTTTACTCCCCCAACCCATAAGACCAAACCTTCCATGACTTTCCCCATATTGGTTGTTGGTTGTTTTTTTTTTCCCCCTCCTTATCTCTACTTGTCCAAAGAGAAGAAAAGCAGCTCGTACTTCTGTCAGCTGAAAAAAAAAAGCCGGACAAAAGGCAGCAGAACCACCCAGCTCACAGTGCAAAACAAGCGCCTTTCATACAGAATCTGCAAGGCCTGAAACTTGAACCCCCTGTTTTGATTAAAGTAAAAACAGCATAAACAGGCACAGATGTTTTAGTTTTCTCTGAAAGCATCCAGAAGTGTAATATCACCACAGCTGCAGAAATTCTTCTGTTTCCTTTATGTCCTTCCCCACTGGAATTCTTTCTTGCTTGAAATTTTACATTAATCATAACTCAGTTAAAAACAATTCTTTATTTTTCCTGTCAAGTTGGGAGCAGTAGGAAAAAATACACAAAAGCGATCCACAGGGATAAGAAAAAAAAAAAGAAAAAAGAAGAAAAGTAGTAACAAAATATTTTTGACATTATTTAGAAAATGTACGATCTATAAAATCCAATGATTCAGAAGACCTGCCCTAGTATGTTGCTTCAATGGGCAAGCAATATGTAGTCTTTTAGGTCCTTGATATCCTTAGGAGACCACGGATGCGTCTAACGAGAGCTTGAATAAAGGTGTATCGTGATCGAACCTTGGAATATAACCCTTCTATGTCCAGAAGCTTCTTCTGCAGAGATTCACCAAAGCTGTTCGTGGCTTCAATCTGAAGCTGAGAAACAGAGATTTGTTGCAGTCATCAATACAAAACCTTCTCTTTCTGGAATAGCTGCTTATCCATCACCTGGCAACCCTTTACCATGATTTGTTTTCTAAACCACTTTCTAAAGTATGTTTTTTTCTGACTCCCCTAATAAGTACTATTTGTATTCTCCCCGTATGTTTTTCTCTCTAAATTATATCATGGATAACCTTTCTGTGGAGGTCTTTGGGTGACTCAAGAGCATTTACAAATTATCCAAGTGTTACCACCTTGCAAGCTTTCCAAGTTCTAGGAATTCAATTTGTGTTTTAAGAATTAAACAGTCTTTTACAATTCAGCTCCTTCAGTTACAGTTTTACAAAGACTTCATCCAATTCAAATTTTCCTAGTCCTTTAAGGACTGTTCAGGAGTTAAAAGTCCATGTGCACAGACAACATTTTTGCCTTAGTACATATGGAAACAATCCCTGAAAAAAATTAATTACATTTTAATTATCTTAGCAAGATGTTATTGTATATTTTACTCTGGAACAAACGAAATAAGACAGATGTCTCATCACAAAAAAAATACATGCATTTGTTTATGTAATTCTAGATGTTATATAGGTATTTGAGACTGCGCAGGTTTTTGAGCAGGGTTTTTTTCTGCCCATAAATGAAACGTCAGTGGGATGTATTAATAGAAGTGATATTTTTTTTCCTGCCCCCTCTGCATCAAAATTACACAAATTATTAAATTCCTGCATAAACAGAAATAATTTCTTTGCTAACATTCACATTTTATAGTCTCTTCAGTTTCTGTTACCCGTTTCGATCTTATTTATCTACAGCTGACCTGCAGCTGACCTGTAGTAGACAGCTACAGAATCACAGAAAATCGGGAATCTTATAGCTGTGAGTCTTTCAAAGGTAACTGATGTTTTCAGAAAGCTATTATTAAAAAATACATACCATTTGAATGGTCTACAAATTAAAATTTTTTTTTTTTTTTGAGCCTAGCTCATTTCTCCTTTAACTCTGTAAATTAAAACTTGGAAATAAGCGTGCAGCAGCACAACTGCTACCTGCTTAATAATACTTCTTTAAAAAAGTTTTGTACCATTTCCTTAATCCTAAATTACGTTATATCCTGATGGTATTACTACAAGGCTGCTTAAACATGGAAAAACTACAGCCAGACTGCTCTCAGTAGTCATCGAGCGCATTCTGCTTTTCAGCAGACCGTCACATCTCACCTGTTCTATATCGTGCTGGCTCACTCGATTCAATCCACTACCGAAATCCAAGTTAGGCTCAGAACCAAAGGAATCTAGTGATAGAAAATGAGATGTTAAAATTATGTTGGCAGCTTGACACTATCTTTTCCATGTCAAGTTCTAAAATAAGTTTAAAAAGCAGTGCTTCAAACTGGTCAGTGAACTTGTGCATTAGAAATGACACAAATTTTTTTTACTTAATGTATTGTCTCTAAATCATTAAAGAGCCATTTGATCACACAACACCACATGTTAAGCAAAAAGCTCCTCCCCACATTACTTCTCCCTCTCTGAGTTCCTTCCTTTTCTAATGTGTGGGTTTTTTAAATCAAAACTGAACCAACCTAAACTCTGGTGAATCAATGGTGCTTACAATTTTAAACATACTTTCAAAATCATCAATTTTCGTTTCAGTTTCTGATTTCATCTTAGAACATTAGATTATCTGGGCCCAGTATACACTGAGTCCCCTCCCAATACAAACTGGATCCCCCAGTTCCCTTCCAATAAAACCTATGTCCTGGCCCCCACCTGGTACAGACTGAACCCCCTCCCAGAACAAACTGGATCCCCCAGTTCCCTGTCCCAGTACAAACTGGCAACTGTAGCACAAAGCCCCTAAGCCTGAGGAACAGCAGGGAGCATGCTGATACTCAGTGTAGTGTTAAGCAGCCCTGCAAGCGGCACGAAGTTGGACTCAGCGATCCTTATGAGTCCCCTTCCAACTTTAGATCTGTGATTATTATACACAGAAATATTTTAATACAATTTGTTCTGAATCACTGATCTGATTAAGTTATTTGAACTTCACATGGTTTGAACAACAGATATAATAAAAAAGATCTAGTTCTTTATTTTGCTTTGGAAGTTATGTGTAATAGAAAAAAAACGCCAAGTCTATGACTCAAGAATTCTCCAGAGGAAAACCCAGAGGTGTGGCCAAATCCAAACAAAATCTCTTTTATTAAATATAACTGGCAAAATACTAATAGCAGCAAATAAGTTTTCAAGTTACCCACCAGCAGTTTTACAAAGGCACTTTGATGTTTGAGAAATTTTACCTTGCAGCCTTCCTTTCTTAAAGGACAACCTGGAGGACAGCAGCGGGTCTTGGGAGTCAGTGGGCGTGCAACGCAGTAGATAGTGCTCCAGATGACGCCAAAGAATGAAGAGACATGTTTCTATAATATCTGTAGATGCATCTAAGTGAAGGAGTCTAATTTTGTTGTCTTTAGATTGACAAAGTGACAGCTATTCACCCTGGAAAGGCTTTAAATCAACACTGCACCAGAGCAGAGCAGGAGTGCTCGTGATTTATAACGATAGCTCAGCTGCAGAGACAGTGAATTAAAGCTGAGATTATAAAGCTGGGGATGGCAGTAGCATCTTAAGTTACAACAGGTAAGTCCACAAGAGCACATCTTTCCCAAAGTAGGTTTCAGAGGAAAATTCTGATCTGCTACAATTATTTTGTGTGTGACTGCTTATTTCCATAGAATTACTAGTGTTTATGAGATTAGGTTTATGCAAGGCTGACTGCAAAACTCGAAGACTGGAAACTCCAGATGCTCTGATAGGCACCTCAAAATTATTTTTCAAAATATTTCTTCCACCACACTTGTATGTATATTGATGTTTAGTGGGTTTTCATACTGCATTGGAGAGCTGGACTGCAATAACTCCTCCATTATAATACTGCACTAAGTCCTAGCAGAGTCTCCATGTTGGGAGTTTCTAACTTGAAAATATTTACATTCTGACAAAAGCAGAACTGTCTCACTAACTTAATTTTCAGTATTTCAAATTTCCTTTTTACAAAAAGTGTTGGTTCAAACTAGTCAGAAACTTAGGTAGAAAGAACCTGTTCCCATTGCTCTGCTTTTCTGGAGCATCACCCTGAGGGTCGCTTCAATTTTAGGAGGATACAAGAACAGAGAGAAAGCAGCTTGGCTCGGTTGTTTATTAGCTTCACCAGGCGTCGCCTTGCCAAAACATATTTTTGGGAAGTGGAGATTTTGTCAACCCCAGCTGGCATAACTGACTGACACAGCTGTGATAAAAGGAGGAAAACCAAGAAGATTATAGCAAATCCCGAGCATCAAAAGGAATAAGCAAATAAAATTACTTATCAATATATAGAAATTCCTTGTCAACTACTATTTCTTCAAAACTGTGCTTTCTATTTCAGATTTGCGTAACCTTGCTGACAAAAAAAAAAAAAAAAGAAGAAATTAAATGCATCCCCAAGTAAGTATGGTGAAAACTATAATTTAAGCCAAATATTTTCACAGAAATTTTAGGTCACTCATTCTGCAAACTCGTTCATCAATAGTAGGAAGGAACATACACAAGAAGTGGAACCATTTATTTCTCTATGATGCTTTGGAATCTCTGTTACGGCTATGCCTAAATTACAAACACCACAGAGACTAGAGAACCAGAACTATTACCTCTTTTATTTCATCTGGTGGGAGTTGCTCCACATTTTGCAGTTTGTTAAGACTCTGACGATGGCTATCATAGTAACTGAAGAAGTCACTAGTGCTCTGTTTCAGCAGGTAAACGATAATGCCCAAGCCAGGCAAGTGCCAGTATGGAACCACTGGTGTTTGTGTATCTAGAAAAAATGATGAACAAGTTAAAATAATTAAAAAAAAAATTAAAAATAACAAGAAATCAGTAAGATATGCTCTCAATAGAGCAGTGAAAGATATGAAAGTACTGGAAAGTTTACGTTTCATGCTTCTGTGTCAGAAGAAATACAAATGAAAATCTAGGCAAAAAACTTTTGTGGCTGCAGTACTAGAAGGCAGCGAGCACAGTAAGGTACTGAGTAGAACACATGAAAATGTAACTAGGTCAGTGTCAGTTTGAGGTAAAATAGAGCTGTTTTTCTGTTTTGTAATTTTACTTTTTTAGCTGGGCATCTTCTAACTAAACTCTGAAATTAACAGCACATTGTTTAGAAACTATTCACTCTCACAGTGATAAGACCTGATTATGCCAAGGAATGGTATGCAGAGAGGCCCTTTCTTACACTTATTGCTGTAACAACCAAGGTCAGGTAATTTTGTTATTTGCCCCGTTGGAGGGTCAGAAGCAGAAAAGCGTAGAGGGGTCACATCTGTAAGGAGGAGCAAACAGGACAGCTGTTTGCTAGGACAAAACTGACCAAAAGGGTATTCCATCCCATCTGCCCCATGTTCAGTATGGCATCAAAAGGTGGCCAACATCCGAGGAGGACCCTGACTATTCTCCAGCCTTTGATCATGATCCGTGCGTTCCTGACTCCAGATCCAGAATCCAGCTCCTGTCCATAACTGAGTCCAGCCTGGGACTTTTTCCCCTATGCCTGCTGGTGACGTGATCGTGATCATCCTGGGATCATCCTGGGAGCTTGATACGGTTTTGTATATACTGTATAACTTTTTTTTCCCCTTCTCAAAATTTTATTCTTATCACTTATTATTTAATTATTTATTAATATTTTCATTAGTTTAACTTTTTTCTAAACTCATAAATGTCTTTATCTCTTCCTCTCCTCTCTTTTTCTTAGAGGGGGGAGGAAGGGGCCATCTGTCGTTCTGATTGGTCAGTCTGGCCAAAACCATGAAAACCAGAAGACTTACTATTTAAATGTTTCAACTATTCAGCTGCATAATAGCTCACTGTAAATTCTTGCCATGTGGCCTAATGAAGAGTTCCAGTCAGCATCAAAACACATCTGTCATCATAAATGAGATGCTGGTTTCACAAAATGTAATCCAGCATAGATGCTGAAAAAAAGAACTCCTCACCTTTCCCTGTGCTGTGCTTTTTATTCACATACACATGTTTTTGCTGATATGTGAATTTCTGAGGCTGCCAGGGGAAGTGAATTAAAAAGGACTTTTTGGTCATGTTTGTTTTAACTTGGATTAGTTTCCTGATTTGGCTTAGCGCTAGGCTGCACAAGCATGTATTGCAGAATTAGAAGATGGGCAGCTACAGTACTGGCATAAAGCATCTTAAAGTGTATGGGAAACTACAGCCTCTGGTTCATTATTTTCTACTAGCCCAAATGTCATGCTATTCAGCCTCACGAAACAGCAAGCCAAAAATCTCACCCTGACGAGGCCCATCTCGGTTGGTTGATTCTGACAGGCTCGGGGTAAAAAGACAAACAGTATGCTGAAAACTGGGGGCGCTTTGCAACATCAATGACTCACAGTATTCCATCACGTTTGCACAGATCTGCCAAAAAAAAATAAAATGACAGCACACCAGTTACAGTATCTACAGGCTTTGGAGCATTAAATTTCAAATGGATAAAGGTCAATAAACAACATGTTTTGATTCCTCTCTTCTCACCAGAATGTGATGATTCTCTTTCTGATCAGTTAAAGCCTCCCCCCTATTTCAAGTCTTGGATTTGCAACGTTTCCTCTTCCCCAAGCCTGCTCATTAAAATTTCTCCTCAATTATAAGTCATCTTTGACTCTAATTTAAGTCCTCTATATGCAGCCTTCATTTTGAAAATTTCTGATCAATTTACGGCTTTGAAATTCACAGAGTTTGTACCCAAAACAATAACAGTTGCTAATGCAAATTTAAGTAACCAAGTTTTCAAGGTCCACTTTGAGTAGAAATAAAAGATGGGATTCCATGCCAAACTAAAAAAAGTGTACAGCATTGCCACCATCGTATGAAAATATAACGACTAAACAGATCTACACAGCAGGTAAAATGTCACAATTGGAGAATGAACGTTCCAGTAGCTTCTTGTGTCCTTACCTGTTGCATAGCCAATTCAATTTCATCCCTCTTGTTTACTCTGTCTCCCTCTGCGTTATCATCTTGCAGTTTAAACTGACGTAGTCTGTCTGAACCACCAAACCGGCCTAGAAGTCCTAAGCACTGGCGCTGCCATAAGAAATTAACATTTTAATCAGTATCTCAACAAAAGAAGTGCATGATTCTTTTCTCTGAAGTGACACACATCCCTTAAAACACAACAGCAAGAGAGCAACACAGGTAACACTTTTAGCACTTTGTAAACCAAATTTAAATTATTAAAACGCAAATGTTTTAACTCACCTTTAGTTAACTAAAACGCCCCCCCAAAACAACAATACTCTAAAGCAGTTCCTTGAGAGAGGAATGCAATTCAAAAGTGCACAACTTTGTCTTATGTCTCTTGTTGTTGCCAGCCAGTATGATAGACTGCGACTGTTGTGATTTATCCATTTCTGCTTTAAAGAACTTTACCTATATTGACAAACTAACAAAATCTCGATATAAAGACTATAAGCTTCATACAAATGGAATGCAAAAAAACAGTTCAACAGTTTCATAAAAAGAAGTAACAATACATTTGCTTTTAGTTTACATGAGGCTATTAGAAGACCACCAAAGGATGTCAGAATCACAAGTCAGTTTTGTGTGGAACTGCAAAAAAAAAGATATCAAAGATTTTTTGGGAAGAGTAAAAGACTTAAATCATTTTATTACTTGATGAAAATAAGGGGACAAGCTAGAGAAAAGAGTTATAATAAAAGATGACTGATTCGCAGTTTTGCTCAGAACAGCTCATTTTGTCAAATTAACTAAATAAAGCTCCTTATAACAACAAACAAACAAACATCTTTCTGCTTTCCCATGGAATTTCTTGCTGACATGATGCAGCAGACTAGCAAGTATCCTAGCAATACATCAATCATTTACAGCTTGCTACCTTGCTTCGGGCTGGTCAGCCTAATAGATACTATCAAAGTGTCCAGAGAACATACTCTTCTCTTTCAGTCAGAAGTATTTGACAGAGCAGCCCTTCCTACCAATAGTTTTTAATGAAATATTTCTTTACCGAAGTCCCTGCTCACATGAACCATGATGCTTCAAAAACATTGCTGGATGCCAGGCTGCAAAAAGGTCTGCAATGATAGCGTTTGAGCAAGACTTACTCTATCTTGCCTTGCTTTCTAGTTTCTCTGTTAAGTTTTGTTAAAAGTGGAAGAAAGAAATAAAACACTAGCATGTTGATACTCCAAATTGCTGAGCTGGAGACATGCTTGTGGCCAAAGTGGTAACAGAATATTTCTGCGTTACTTCATATGCTTTGACGTTGACATCAAATTCTTCTTCTCTTCCACATAAGGTAAATCCTAAGCCAGCAAGGGAAAGGAAGTCTCTGATTCAACTCTGATGTTGCTCAAGTTTATCTTTTCTACTTGGTTGAAGGCAGGGGGGGAACAAAAAAAACCCAAACAATCAAAAACCAACCCAAAAAAACCCAAAGCATCAAAACCACACAAACCACCATACTCACATACTAAAAACCTCAAGCCACTACACATTCTTAACGGTGGAAAACATCCCTTTCATAACTGCTACTACTCAAAGTAAAAAAAAAGTGAAGAAACTCACCTACATACACAATTCTAAACAGACAAGTCTTAACTATACAACTTGATTACCTGAAACCGGCCTATATGTCCTTGTAGCTCCATCTGTGTCCCTTCGTTAATATCCAAGTCCAGCTCGCTCAGCACTCCTGATAAAAGATAAAGGCATTAAATTAACTGTTTGTGTTTGTTTGGGTTTTATTTCCCAAAAGAAAACAGAACTATGCAGTATATAGATTTAAATACAAGCACTGATCAGAAAAATTTCAGCCAAACGTCCAATCTTATCCATCTTGTTTCTTTATAGAAAACAACGCCTGAGATTCATGCAGATGGGGCTAAGGGAGTTCAAAACTAAGTTCCTACCAGGCAAAGCTGCTTTGCTGATTATTCCTGTCAGGGAGGCCAGCTCCTGGAGAGATCCAACACTAACATCTTGACACCTCAGGATTGCCTGGATAGTATCTGAATGAGAAATTAGGAACTGCAAAACCTGTACCACAAGAAAAAAAGGGAAAATGTCAAGGACTCAAAATTTAGCAGAGAGGAAGCAACATTTTAACTTTTGGAAAATTTTGAAGTGATTTCCCATACCAGTGAGGGTGGGACTTTAAAAAAATAAAACAAAACAAAACAAATTTACCTGCAGAGCAAAAGGATACTCTAGCATCTTTTGGAACTTACCTGTCCTGCTGCTTGCAGGTGTTGTGCCATGCTGGACGTCAGGATCACTTGACACAACTGAAGAGCTGGAAGAAGAATCTGATGATAACGTTCCACTGGAGCAGGAATAAAGACTGGGGGATCTCTCATTCCATACATTCTGCAAAGCACAGTTTTCATATTTCAGTAATAGGTCTGTACTACAACTATGTACAGCTTTTTATTGGAAAAGCAACAAATTTATGACACGCAGCCACTGCAATTTACCTAGAAAGCTGCTGCTAGACGTTTTTTCTAAGCAGAGAAAATGACTTCTTTTTACTACACTAAATTAAATCAAATTGCTTTCATATAGAAGCATGAAATCTGTTTTCATTACTTACATATAAAACTAAATATTCTCAAATATTTTAGGAAGAGGTGTGCTTAATTCTAAAGCAACTGATAAATAGAGTCCTCTACAAACACCCTGCAGGTTTCATACAATCTTATACATCTTACTGGCACTTTTAAACAGAGTACTTGTCCGTGCCTTACATTTTTCTGAAGCGTTTAAATTGCCAGCGTGTCACTAAAAACTGAAAATTTAAAACAAGGACACAGGTTTGAAACCAAACAAGGTGATTTCCCCTTAACATGCAATTTCCTTCTCATGAAGGAAGAACATGGTAACACATCAAGAAACCTGTCAAGCAATGTTATAAACCTGAATTTAAAAAAAAAAGAAAAAAAGTAATCTTTTTTTTAAACACAATAAAATATTTTGGAAATAACATTCACTTCATTACTCATTAGTGCTTTATGGAGGAGGACAAATTCTGCACTTGCTCACAAACTCAAAGAATCCAAAATAAGTTTACAGTGTAGTCTGTGGTTCAAGCATTACAGTCTAAACTACATTACAAGGAATTGTCTAATTATTATATCTAAGGTATCAAGCAAATAAGAATTTACATAGCTCAGGTAATACTGGACATGCAAGTACAGCTTCACACTCACTTATTTGGAATTTTCCTCTTAGTAAAAGGTAGTTTTAAGCTGAACTGACAGGTTAAAGAAACACACACACAAAACCTACCCATAAATACTTCCCCAAAAGACATGTGGCTATAAAAAGACATCATATGTGTCTGTGACTATACTAGTGTTTCAAAATCAGACAGGGAAACAACACTTACCCCTGATGGTCTGTTTCAGGTCGCATATCATACACCTGACACTGTGCCAACCTCACGATCACTCCTGACCGCAACAGCTCCAGTGCCCCTTGCTGACTTTTAGCGACTCTAGTGAGGAATGCCTGGAAAAGAATAGAGAAGGGTAAGTATTGAAGATGCACAATGACACTTATTATGACTATTTTCTTTCTTGGCTTTACCATAATTTCAAATAATAGTATTTTAGTAAAACAGCTCTTGAGTACAATCAATGTGAAGTACAGATGAACAACTTTTATTCAAAAAAAACCCAAAACAAACAAACCAAAAAAACAAGCCAGCACCATACCACAAAATCACTTCTGAAGCACTATTACCATTTTGGACTCATACGTGTACAGGGCTTTAAGTAAAGGGGGTTGAGGTGTCAGCAAGCTCTGAAGAGTCAGATCATCATCTGCGAGGCTATCCACCAGCACCTTCAGGTAGCCACTATTGGAGAGATACAACAGCCACTGCTGCTGCTTGTCTACTGAAACAATACGATCAAGCAAAGCCAGTGCCAGCATCTGCGATGGGGGAATTAGAAACAGAACAAAAACAGAAAACAAAAAAAGAAAAATCAAAACAGAATTAAATCTCTACGATCAATGAGATTTCTAACAAATACTGTGAAATACGAAACACTAAGCAGAATGCATTTCTGCACTACAATCACAATCCTTTATGTGGAAAATATTGTAAGATTTCTTGATGTTTTAATATAGTAGAAGTCAATTACATTTTTTTCTATTATTCTTTAACAAAATATTGCTGAACAATAACTGTGCCAAAATATTTTAACGATGTATTGCTATTTAAAACTAATTTGCATTATGACTAGATTCCAGCCACTGATGTTAGTATCAGAAAATACTTCTTTATGAAGTCACCAAACTTTCCCAAAGTGGGAATATAAACTGGTACATCCATAACTTAAAAATAATAATAAATAAACACCACAATAGTTCATACCTACTGCAGCAGTGCTTCCTACCATTATCTTTAAAGAACAGGACGTAGCTTTTTTGAGGAAAAAAAAAAATAAATATGTGTATGTCCCTACTTTCAACAGCCTGAAGGATGAGTGGGAGGACAGAAACATGAAAGAGGTTAAGTATATACCAAAAATGTTCTATAGTTCTACCTCATGAAATTTTCCTTTTCGGCACCATAGGAAAATATTGTTTGAAACAAACCAAACTGCAATTGTAAAGAACAGATTTATTTACCCGGCCTATCTCATGACCATCACAAGCATCACGACAGACCACCTCCATGAGAGCTGCCCCGTAACTCTCAATAATGGCCATGTTTTCCCGTTGCAATTTACTAAACACATCTTCAGGAGCTGTCAGACGTTCCCACATTGGTTTTTTAGCTGTAAGAAGCAAGTAAAACAAAAAAATGAAAAACTTAAAGATGGGCAGCTTAGCGTCATTTAGGTACAGTACAGCCGAGGCTACATCCCTCATGGCATTCTCTATCTTGCAAAAGAAATGCCCCAAATAACGGATGGGGGGTTTGACTTGAATGAAGATGTTTTCCAACAAATCCATTCCATCCTAAATATCACACACAGGCCAGCCAGCACAAGAAATGCCTGTGCCTGTATACATACACCACCGTTGCAAATATCTATTACACATTACTCATATTGAATCTTAGAATAATTTCAAAGCAGATTAGGCTTAAGAACTTCCACTGGGACTAAAACACTTCAGATTTGAAGGGACATAAACAAGGTGATTTAAGTGGGAAAGGGCTGAATCCAAAGCCAGCAACAAACTACTAATGGGTCATAACAAATTTAGATGTTTTTACCACTCTAGCTCAAAATGCTGATCAAGCAAAATCACTAAGAGTCTGCATGTACAGGTACTAGCCCCGAGTTTGTTTTTCAATCCTTGTTCAAGCTCTAAGATGAAATAACAATTGAAAACACTGAACAATCAAGTTTTTAAGCCATTAACAAAGAGAATGTGTAAATCCCCAAGCTCTCTTGGTCAAGCAGCAGCTCCAGCTGGCTTATTTTTTATTTTTGGAGGGGTAGGGGTGATGCTTTCTTGCCTGATTGTTTGTTTTTCTCCTAGGGATTCTCAGCTAAAGGAACAGAAAGAATATTGAATAATCTTTAGGTTGCTTTTTCGGAGCTTTTTTTTTTGTTGGTTGGTTGGGCTTTTTTTTTAAATAGGATCACTGTGGTATGAGTGTCCGTACAGATGTGGAGGCAATACATTCCTCCACCTGTAAATGTTCTCAAGCAGGTACAATTAATCTCCAGTTTTTGACACTTTTGTAGCTATGATGCATAACTTTAAATGGACAAAAATGAAGTATCTTCTTTAGTGCTGAATGTCAGAAATTTAATACCCCCATCCAGAACAATACCTTTTGAATGCAAGTGTACTAGACAGGTCAGAATAATGGAAGATTCGCATCATTTAACATAAGCAACTAATTTCAGAGGCTCTTGGGAGTAAAATAGTTTCTGTTTACATAATCTATTTCCAGAAGCCAACTCAGTGTGTAGAAACTGTACCGTTCAGGGTTAAAGAACTGTTGGGTTTTTTTCTCCTTGCCATAATAAAACTGGACTTCACCTGCTTCTAAAGTGTCTGGCTCATCTGGTCTCTGGGCTATCTGCAAATAATAAAGCAGTGATCCATAAAGGTGCGTTCTCACTCTCTGGAAGCCACCGCCTGTTCACAAGAAACATTCATAATTAAAATCAAATAGACATAAATTCCATAACATCATCTTCAACCAGCACTCAATTTAACTTTCCTAGGGCAATGCTGGCAGAAATAAATAAACCAAACAGATTTCTTAAGTCAGTACTGTCCAAATAAAAGAGTACTTGTTAGTAAATTCAATAAGTTTATGCTGCTCCAAAGAAATTACAATATTTACACATCTCTCTTCTGCTTGTTGTTCAAATTAAAAATGTAACATGCCTTTATTATTTTTTTTCCTCATTAGTAACATCACTTAGATCTATATTAATCATGTAAGATCCACCTCATTGACTGTAATAACCAGGAGTAGCAGGAAGAAGCTCAGTCTATCTTTCTGCCCTTGGCAGTTGGAACTGAACTGCAGAAGTCAATGTACCTGTTTTCAAAATGAAATCCAGCAGCTTTTTTAAGATGATGTGGAGGGAGGAGTCACCAATGGAAGCAAAACCAATGGATATGCTCTCAGAGCCAGGTGATGAGGTAAAAGAACCATCCAGCATCAAGAGATACTGGGATTGTCCAGTCACAGGGAGTGCAAGTGGCTGTTTCTGTTCAGTTTTCACGGACTGGCTCAGGTGGGCGGTCAGGGTGAACACAGCCCCTGCCACCACTGGCATCAACTCCTGAGCTGCATCATCATCTAGAATCTTAATAGAGAAGAAAGAAAAAAATCAAATAGAAAAGTGTCTGATTTCATGAGCTATTAAACTAAATAATTTAGCCTCTCACAGCTATTTCGTTTATGCATGCATAAGGATTTCATTAACATGGCACTATTTAAAACAAATCAAAATCAGTAGTGTCAGAAACTTGTTCAGGAGGATGAGTTGAACGTATTTTAATTGAGAAAACCATTAGCCTTTTTTTAATTTACACAAATCACAGGCAAGATGATAATTAAATCTGGATGGGGAAAGGGGAAGGAGTATGCTGACATTTGCACTGCTCTATTAGTAAAATACCTAAGCCTAAGCTAGGGAAAGAACCACAGGAACCCTCTTGGCTTTACAGCTATTTAAGAAAGCTATTTCCATTAAAAATGTGAAGATACACTTTAGAAACTCAGAGGTGTGAGAATCAAAGAACTGAGCATCAAAGGAGCATTTAAGACAATGTGGAGAAACGCTAATGAGAAGTTAGCATTTACTATTTCAGTTCACTTCATCACTTAAAAGGTAAATCTGGTATCTTTATCACTGACACTCAAGAAGCTTTCCTTTTAAGCAATATAGTAGTTTAATACAAGAGATCAAAGAAAATAACAATCACTGTTTTTCAAATTAACAAAATCTTCACTAAAAATTAAGTCTTATAGAAAATTAGAGTCTGAAATTTCTGCTCCGTGAAGATTTTAGGAAAGAAAGAAATTTCTTCAAATAGCAAAGGTTTGCCTTAGTTTCCTGTTTTTAAAATTTTGTTCACATAAAAACCAAAACCAACACTCCACTGAAAAATAGTTTTTAGGTAACACTCACAGAAAAAATAACACAAAAAACAACAACAGAAATCCAGAAGGTTACACTATGCTTGAAAAAATATAAAATTTTCATATAAATTTCTCAAAACACAACTTGTCTAATCAGAGCTATAAACGGTATAAGTCTCACAATAAACAAAAAGGAATTTAAATAACAAAAGCCCCAGTACCCTAAACAATACAAGCATCCTTCATTAAATTTAGTCTTTGACAATGGCTGGGTCAGTAGTAACTGCCTATTTGCCTCAAAAATTACTACTAGAATTCTGCAGTAAACCACCTAGACTTTAAATATTCTAAAACAAAGCTAACTCTCATATTTCCAAAAGCCCTTCTGAATTGTAAAATCTTTACTACTTTTACTCTGAAGCTTCCTTCAACTCTTTTGTTTTTCAAAAGCAGCAGTGGTAGGGTTTGCAGTAAGTCATCTAAATGCAGTAAATCAGCAACTGCAGTACTGTTTGCCTTCATCTCTTCCATGAGTTCTTTTGTTCCGCATCAAAATGGGCTGTTTCTTTTCCCCATTAACATCTGGAATCTACTGGATTATACTGAAGTGTCTTTGCAACTTGTCAACGTATGATTCATAGTTCAACAGTAACTATGCCAGACTATAGAGCATCCTCTCTGTCCACATTGCATTCAACTTCAGCATAGCAGCAATCTGAAAACTGAAAAGAATACTGAAGACAAATTATTTTTTTTGGATGACAATCAAGAATGCTCTATTTGAAGAGCAGTTTCTCTTTCACATAAGAAGATACAGCAACAAAATTAAAGAAGAGGGTTGATTTCCAGTATAGCATTACCTTGTCATGCACATCCTGCAACAGATCGCGGATAATGAGTTGTCTGTCCTCAGCCTGTATGAGATCCTGGGGGCAGGCAGTGAGTATAATTTCCACCAGCTGTCTCCATGACTCTAAGGCGTGTCTCTTGGCATGGAGGCACTGCAGCAGCTTGTTCCGCTCCACTACGTACTGCAGGATAGTGTTGATCTCCTGAACACCCACAACAAAGAAACTGAGTTATAATATGCCAAGAGAAGTTAGTTAATGGCAAAGACAGAGTTCAAGATAACAATTTTATCTATTTGTAACAGTCTTTGGAGGGAAAAATAAGAAAAAAAGGAAAAAAGGTAAGTCTTCAGCTTATAAGAAACAAGCTGCCATTAATCTTTTTAACAAGATAGGCCAATCCATTTCTAACCTGCTTTTCACAAGGCCTTTCCATCATAAATGTCTCAAGCTTATACCAAAAAAAAAAAAAATTTTCTAACATATACTTTAAAATCAAAACAAAAACAATGAAAAATCTGTGCATTTTCTTCCCATTTTAGTCTGAGTCGTTTCTCCTTCACCCTTCAACTTCCAAAACCATTTAGTTGATTTCAACTAAATTTAAAAGATGGCATGAACCTCAGAAAATGACTAAGCTCCAAGTTCACTGAAACTAGCCGTGTAGAAGAAAAGAGAAATAAATTGGCATTCCCCATGACAGAAAAGCAGGATGAACTGGCTGCTACACACTGTACTTGTCAACAGCCAATCTTGACATCAGTATGTACTGCTTTCTGTACAGTGGAGTGGGAGCTGCAATTGTTATCAGTAATGGAGAGGGAAAAGGCTCAAGAAAAAAAGACTCCAGGTCTGCTGTTTATAGAACAGTAGGTTAACAAGTTGTTTATCTTACAAAATGGTAACGTCTCTTTTTGCTTTAGGAATTACTAACTCAAAGTTAGGACTCAAATCCACAAGCTTTCATAGTAAAGTTACTGCTTTACTGTGTATGTAATCCACCAAGAGGAACAGTAATTTACTTTTTCTATACTTACCTCCATAAGTAAAGGTCTCTGGCCTATTGCTGCCATTCCTTGAAGCGCATTGACTTCTGCAACCAGAACTCTGTGAAGGTACTGAAATTAAAAAGTTTTTTTTTTTTAAAAAAAACCCAAACTTTAACAACAAGGAAGATGTATTTGTTCCTCCTAAAAGTATTTAAGAGATGGCTACATAATGATAGATGCAACTGAGGGACCAAGATTCAGGTAAGTTTTACTCATTTTTTAGGTTACTCCCATATTTCATTCTCAAACTGCAGCACTTTTAGCCATCTACTCTCTCCCCCTGCTCACTGCGCTTCTCTCTTTGGGCTCACTCATTTGTTTCCCCTTCTAAGTTGTTCTGTCCTTTCATGAGCTCTTTTGATACGTCACACTCCCCTTCCTCTTCAACTGTAGTCCTCTTGCACAGAGGAAAGATTTGTTTCCTCTCAAGTCTAAAATACATTTTACAATAAACAATACCCAGTTCCTTGTATGGAATAGCTGCATTCCTATCACCATCAAAATTTTTACATTACATTCTGCTCCTGCTCTATCCCTTGTCTCTCAGATCAGAAAATTTTCAGGACTATTTATCATACTCTTGTCAAGTACTCATCACAATTGGACATGATCTTACTTAGAGTCTCTAAGAACTACTGCAGCACACGACTATGTTGCATACACGTATGCAGTAGTACATAGTTGCGTATTGGAGACCAGTGAAATACATAAGGTAGATATCATATCTGCAACATCACTTGGGTGTTCCAAGATGTGAGAAAAATGAACACAGAAAATGTCTTAACCTGATGCACCTGTCTACTGCAAATGATAAATCAGTGTGAGCCATGAAGAAATAAACTAACTCAAATAGTTTGCATAAATTATGCAAATATCCAAAACAGCTATACATTTTAAGCAAAAGCAAGTTTCAAAGTATTGTTAACACACTGATGTATTTTTTTAATATCAATACACTGATCATTATTATTATCAAGATACATAATAGCATGTGCAACTTGAGAACACAGACCACTGCGCACCTTGACATTGCAGACCACTTGTCCACGTGCATTCTTGTGCTCACAGTTAGCAATGACCTGCTCAATCTGAGCCCGGTCAAAAAAATCCAGTTGTAAAGGCTCCGGAATGTCCTGACTGAAGTCAATTGAATCCAGGATACTTAAGATCTTCCTGCGTACTGGAAATGTAAATCAATTCAAACTGTATTCAGAAACACCAGGGGGAAAACAAAAATTGACAATAGGAGCCTAACTTAACTTTGTAAATCCAAATCTTAACATGTAAAGTTTCAAAAGAAAGACATTAAATCTTCATAAAGTGCTATCAATCTGTAGAAAGGGCTTAAAAACATTTTCTAGCGCCTTAAGTTCTTAACTTTTGTTATACTGTATTGTTCTCCTTTCATGTATGCACATAATTCAGTATTTACAAATACAAGATCCTAACTTTTTTCTCCTTAATAAAAGCAGGCTGGTTTTCTGTGAAAATCATGCAGTCTTTTGTTGAGACTTAGAAACACTGCAAGAAATCCAAAGTTACTTACTTGGGTTTTTTTATTCTTTGTTACGAAAATACAATTATATTCAGCCTTAGCAACAGTCTCACTGCTTGTACAGTCAGCAGTAAGCTTATAGGCTGCCACTTGCCCATTCTGCCATTCCATAGATATTTAACACAGACTCTTCTAAACACACTCTAATTTCCCTTCCAATCTAGTATTTGCCACTCACTCCCACCATCTGCATCAAAGTTCTAAAATTAATTTTTCTTCCCCACGTTAAATAATTTTTATATACTGCTGCTGTTTAGAAAGTCTATTATTTTATTTTTCAAATTGTTTGTTCTAGAGGCAGCCCTCTCCACTTCAGGATCAGAAAATCTTTACCAAGAAATAATCAGCAGCCATAATGCTTACCTTTTGAAGCACTGTCAAAATGTAGAAATCCACTGACTGATCGACTCTCATCTTCCATCCCTCCTTCGCCATCAGCTGAAGGTATTGAAACATAAAATATAAACAATAGCAAAAAAATTGTGGAAGAGAAAAATACCGCCTACTTTATTAATACTGAAAAACAGTGAGTTCACACTGACAAACCTTTCCTGTGAAAGCCTTCCAATACAAATACAGCCTTGACTATTAATAAAATGAAAACAACACATCTCAAAGAAGCTACCCAATTATCAAATATAGATTAGACAATACTAGAAATGCCTCAAAAGACACCCCACCCTCCAGTATGCATAATGCAGTTGCATGAACACTGAAAAATGAGTAGGGTATCTGGACACAGTTTCCTGTACTCAGACCTCTACAAGGATGAAGAGACAGCGTTCAGACCTGTAGAAGTGAAGGAAAACACCACACTGCTTCAGCCCACAGTTCCTTCCAGTTATTCTAATTTTTTCATGTGTAGAGTTTTATTGCCACCTATTTCTGTTTCTCTTGACACACTTCTATTCTTCTCTGAAACTCTGAAATCTTTGCCTTTTTATTTAACATTACATTTTATGTCACATCGGGATGAAATCTCATTCTTGTGATGTTATAATGTCAAAAGTCAAACTGACCTTTAGCTTGTACCTTCTGTAAAAAAGGGTTGAAAAGGTATAACAGAAGTTAAGACAAAGAAAACCTTGTCTAAAACCATTTACTGAGGAAGACCCTCCACCTTCTCTACACAGTGACAGTTCTGTGCAGAGTCCCAACATATAGTTGGTTTATAATTTTAATTATTTTTTTCCTATTCCCCTCTTCTGCCCCATAAACTATGTTTACTGTTTATATCAGTGTATACACTGAGACATTTCAAAAAGGCATTTACACAAAGCAACAATGATTAAAAAAATGCCCTGATTTCTTTCACTATGGAGTCTACAATGACTATTGTTTTTCTTCTCATCTCTCCAGTGGCAACTGCAGACAAATGAACTGTCACAAGTTTTAGAGAAAAGAATTAAATCTCTTGTACTTCCATTTATTCAAGCTTATTTACCCTCACAATAAATTCCTCTTACCCAAGTATGGTTTCACAGGCATGTCATCAAGCAGCAGATGCAGCAGTCTCTGTGTGTGGGAGCGCTGGCGGTTCAGCGATGTCACCCTCATTTCTATTGCTGCAGTCTTCATCAGCCAAGACATTTGGTTCAGTGTTGAAATCTCATGTTCTGGGTGGGGATAAGGAAGCAATTATAAACTGAACATAAATAATATTACTTACTCCAAGGAAAGTGCTTTTCATGTGAGAAAGCTTTTAGAGGATGCCATTACTTACTATCTGCTCACCCTTTGTTTATGAGACGAAAGGACTGAGACAAAAGTCATCAAATGAATGTGGTAATTGAAAAAACAAATCATGCACATATATGCAATTAAGAGTATACACATAAAATCTGGATATAAGCTGTACTAACAGCCATTGTGAAGAATGCCGTGCTTCATGAACAAATAGAGTCTGTTATAATTTCAGTGAAAATAAGCAGACATTTAGCCAAAATGAGCTGTAACTTTAATCAAAGTTGGTAGGGCTTGAATCTTCTTACTCTATATTTATCTCATTTAGATTCTTAAGTTATATAAGAATCATCTGAAGTGCTTCACTTAAGCTGGATACATGTATTTGAATGCTAAATTTACTATCGTTTAACAAAGGACTAGTGGTTGAGCATCTGATAAAGTGAGTAAGTACGTTTATTCAGTTTAAGGCACCTGAGAAACGTTGGTCTGAAACACTAAAACCACATCTATTAACTTAAAAATTAATGCCATGACCAAATAAGAGTTTTTTATTCAGAGGCAGATGATTACAACCACCAGCCTTGTATTCACTCAGTTCTTCAGAGCATTCTTACTGTTCAACTTTTTTTCTTTATTTTCTGTGGCACAATCTAACAAAACTACAATAACTGAAATATAGATCAGGATTTGCTTCTGGAGACTTGATGCATTCCTGAACTATCATTCTTTTACAAAAGTTCAGGGCTAGTAATCTGAACTTTCTAAATAGGCAGAGTTCAATCTTTGCAGAATTAAAAGGTTAGTGGATGCAACTCCGTTTAATAATGCTACCTCTATTCCTTCTACAATTCCTAGAGAGCCAAAAGACACACTGAATTTTAAGCATGCATAATCTTATCTTAGCATAAAAATTACCTTTGATAGAAAATGGCAAATACTGCAGCTGAGTGAATAAGAAATCCTGACTGGTCCTCAGATATCTCATAGTTGGACCCGATGTGTCAGAGCATGCACACAACTGATAGATCACCTGATAAGCAAAAAACAGTAGATATCCACTTACTAAATTTATTTTAAAAACAAAAGTTATTTTTTAAACAAAATAACTACCAAATCAAAAGATGCATAACATTGCTCAGGTGTTCAAACATTATAACCTGTATTTACAGCAAGTTTTCTATCAGCTTACTCCAAAGTTGAACATATTATTTATAATAGACATTGAATTATGACATTATAGAACTACTAGCACGTGGATGATTCCAACATCTGTGTGCCCACAGATGACACTATACTTGACACTACCACAACTTTCTGCTTGGTCAGCTCACTTAAAAAAACGAGTCTTTTTCAGTCTCCAGGTTCACCTAAACAGGAAACCTAATCTTTATTTTTTTTCCCTTCCTTCTACAGTATGGCATCTTTCACTTTTAATAATGTTTAAAATCCTTTCTAGATTCCACAGATTTTCAAAATGATACAGGTGTGTAATTATATGATTATATGATTTAAGGCCAAACATCTGCAACCTTCCACATATATCTAAATCGGTTGTTTTCCCTTCTCACCCTCTCAGACACACACATACATACATACATACTGTCACCGCTAGATAATAAAGAAGAGAATTTTGTGGGTTTATTTGGGATTATTTGTTATCTTTCTTGCTGGCAAACTGTGGCTCCAAAATTAAAAAAATAAAAAAATAAAAAAAGGCCTATCCAAAGCTCACCAGAACAATTTAAAACATTGGATTTATAAGTATATCCCACCTCCAAGTTCCAACATAAATGCAGATTCTTTACTTTCTGTGTTGCTACAGGATAATACTTCTTCACATAAAACAGAAAAAATTCAATGTATACAAAAACCTGGCAGATACATTTTAAAAATCAAACTGTTATCAAAATCATCAACCATCTGTGTTCACCAACCAAGTAGTAGCTAATTTTATTTAGAGCCTACTTTCAGTGAATGCCAATAGAAAAAACATAGAATACCTGGTAACAGAGTTCTGCAAGATGAGGAGATTCCTGAACTGCTGTAGGCCCATTCCTTGTTTCGGTACCCTTCTCCAGTATGTTCAAAATAGCATGCAGGCAAGTCCGTGGGCAACCCAAGACACCTTAAAATATAAAAAAAATGTATTAACATTCTTGATCTTACTTGCGACCATAACAAATATAGGTTAATACACAGAATTACAGAAACTAAATTGTTTGGATACCTTGTGCTGCACTACAGCGCTCCATAGAGCTGCAGCAAAAACATCTGGCAAAGAAGGAATTGTGTTTCAGCAAAAATCTAATGAAAACATTTATAGTTAGTCTGTGGTTTTTTGAGATGCTGGTGAAAGAAGATAAAAGGAACTTATTTAAGAACTTTCTCTTTAGTTCTATTAAGAAAAAAAAAAAGAAAAATATATTCAATTGATTATTTTGCATGAAGCAAATGAAAAACTGAATTCTTGCTTTTAAACTTAAATTTTAACTGAATACTCATTTGCCAGTTTCAAAGAGGAGTTTAAATCCCTGTTTTTATTTTACATTTACAGCCATTGTTATAAGTAATGCTCCTAAAGACATGTGACACTGCAACCAAGGAGAAAGGAGAGAGGATTTTAGTAGTAGAAGTCAAACCTAATTAATTCTTTCATTGACCCAGAAAGATGTCCTGAAGTAGTAAAGGCATCAACATCCACAGTTCTTACAGGGGAAATCATCTTCTCTGTTTGGACATACATAATTTATGCCTTAGTAGGATATTATTATCTTGTGGCAAATGGTTTATGGTCATTATTTCTTCAAATTATTAATGGGCTAACTCAAAGAGGTGTGCAAGGCACTCTCATGGCTTTATGACAAAGTCCCCTATCACTGACCTAATGTATGATACCCTGTAAAATTGTGTGGGTGCAGATCAGTAGCCTGTATTGTGTAATTATGGAAATTCAAAATATCTAAAACACAATCTGCAATTATAAGCTACTTTGCAAATTAAAAAAAAAATATTTACATCTTTTTTCCATCTTTTTGATATTTCAAATAACTTTAAGACTTCTTCTTTTTTCCCCCCAGTAGAATTCAGGTGCTATCTACCCTTCATTTAGAACTGTGAAGGACTAAAAGCTGCTGGGCCACAGCATCCAACGTAAATCTAAAGATAACAAGAAACATTCTTCACTAAATACTTAAAACCAAATGTTTGTTCAAACAAATTCATATAAAACATCCTTTAAAACAGCTGAGAAAGAATCTCATACTTCAGATTGGAAGGGACTTCAGGATGTCTCAACTCCAAACTACTGCTCAGTTATGATATTGGACCACATTGTTTATGGCTTTATACAGCTGGGTATTGAAAACTTGCAAGCATGAAGACTGAATGACCTCTCTGGCCAACCCACTTCACTGCTTCACTGTCTTCAAGGTGAAAAAGTTTTTCCTATATCATGTTGGACCTTCTCTTCTTTCAATTTATGCCCACTGTCTCTCGTCTTCCTGCCACACACCTCTGAAGAGCCTGGCTTTATTCTCTCTTTAGCCTCTTTGTAGGTCTTTATAGGTCCCCCCAAAGCCTTCTCTTCTCCAGGCTGAAGAAGTCCCATACCCTCAGCTTCTCCTCAGAGCCTGAGCGCTCCAGCCCCCTGACCATCTCTGCTGAACTTGCTCAAGTCTTGTACTGAATACAAGTTAGAAGCTGAGGAAGCAAACAAGACACATGCTAACACACTGTTTCTCACCAATTCAAGAAACATTAGAAATGTCACTCCTGTTGCTTTAAATTTTATATTCTCATATATATATTCATGCATATGAATATATTAGCATATTGAACATACCTAGCAGTAGAATGAAAACTCACATATTCTAAAACTATTTCTTCTACAATGTAAAACAGCAAAACTGTTTTTCTTCCCTGTAATTAAACTGGAGATTCAGGAGGGAATGGATAGTAGTCAGGCAGTTCCAAGTGACAATCTGCTCTGTAGATTCACATGTTATTATATATAGATACTTCTTGGATCATCACATCCATTTCTTTGTATTGTGGACACAACCACAGTGCATAAAATAGTTAATAAATTAATGTTTCCCTTCTGAATAACCATTTTCCCCCACAATTTCAATTCTGCTCCAAAATCCAACTTAAACAAAGGATCAGATCCTGAAGCCATTTAAATACTGCACGTGGGTACCAACATATCTTCCAATTTAGCTTTTGAGGATTAGAACAAGGCCCGTTGTCTTATTTCCTAATGTTAAGAGGAACTACTTCTCCCCATGAATTTTCCAATAAATATTCTTAGTGCTGGTAATAGGACTTATTAAATGCCAGTTCAACTATTCCTCTTCATACCTGGATCTTGCAGATTTGTGGTGCTCACAGGTTTCTTTAGTTCAAATCCCAAGAGATACAGAGCAAGGCTGGGAGGACTACACTCAAGAGAGGTGATAAGGAGATTCAGAATATGGATTCTGGTTTCGTGATGGATCCGTGCCCGCCTCTTTTCAGGCTCTAGCTCTTGATTTAAAAAAAAAAAAAAGATGAGGTGAATAATGGTTTGAAGAAATCCTTTTAATGAATAATCCTCAGAGCCTTCAAGTTAAATACAAGAAAGTTAAGGCATCAACTTCTATTAGTACAGAGGAATACAAGATCAAAATTTCAAATTACTATTAATATAGCTGTAAATAATACATGCAGAGCAATGTTGAACACTTGTCTTCTGAAAACAGACTCAGTTTTTAGTTGGCTATGGGTATATCTTAAAAAGACAAAGGTGCTTTTCATTCTGTTAAAAGTCCATTTCTACAGAATACAACGCAAGAAAAGGGTTTGCTGACTTAAAAGCGCTTTCTTCACCTCTTCCATTAATTTCATTCTATGCAAAAGACAGCGGTGCAAGCAATTTTTAAGAATCCTTTTACATACCTTCATCTGGATTAATTAATTCTTCTGCATCTTCATTGTCCAAACATTCCACAAACCCAGCCATCAGCTTCTGGCTAATACTCTGTATTCAACAATGAAAGGATGGAAGTGAAGAGGATTTTAAGATGAAAACAATACCTTTCATAATTCCCTCCATATAAACTGACAGAAGTTCCAGAAAAAAGTATATAACCTAGTTCATAAGCAGCAGAAATTAAGAGTTATGGCTGTTCTACGCATATGTTAAAAGTTGGACACTCAACAACAAAAATCTACTGTTGTTACATATGTTAAAATATCCTCACAGGCTGAGGACTATAAAGTCAAGAAAAAAATCTGAGTATCTCAAAGAATATTGTTCTTTTCCCTCTTGGAAGCATTCATTATCTTCTTTTTTTCAATTAATGAAGTAGTTGCTTGTCACATTACCATAGTAAAATACTATTTAGAGGTAGGTAGAGGTAAGACAAAATACAGTTCTAACGTACTTGATCCTGAAACTTCTCCTTTGAAGTAATATTATGGAGCACCAGTGTTTTTCCACCAGTTTCTCTCTCCCAGATCCCAGAAACTTACCTGGTCATGTGTAAAATCACCAACCAGCTTTGTCTGGATGTTGGAGTTACAAGAAATACAGCACAAAATCTTGGCACTTTCAAAAGCCAGTTCAGGATTGCCATTTCCATGATAAAGGTACCTTCAAAAATACAAGATTATTGTAATGAAATTGTTGAGAATTTCACTATTTCAAGATACTAATGCACAGATTAGAAATTAAACAACATTTAGAACTAAAACATTTAGAAATCTTCTACATGAGAAAACTTCAAAACGGCAAACAAAATTTAGCTCCAGGTAAAGAACTTAACACTCCTGCACGAAAAAGAGGGTAGTAGGCTAAGTAGGGATATTATTATAATAAGGGACACCTTATTATGGTCTCCTGGATTTTTTACCATTCTTTTTATCCAGAATCTACCTCAAACACCTGAGGATGTTAAAACAACTGGTCACAGGCACACACAAGAATCATGGAGAAATAACCTTCAGAACATGCAGAAACGATTGTCACTAAAGATCAAAACTAGCTAAAAAATCAACTACTGCATGTACCCAAAATAGTCGAGATAATAGCAGCCTTTTAAGATTTTTTAAATTTTTTAAACTATTTGTCAACTATTGTTCTGTGAAAAAGTAACTGAAATGAATGACAAAAGCACACACGTAGAAAGATTTTCTTTAGTACATTCCATGTCAGAATATCACTACTTTTTTATGCACTCAATTCTATTATTCATTAGTTTTGGTTTGTCTGTAAATTTATTATAAAAATTGAACAGTAACAGAAGGTGTCAGTGGAAATCCTAAAGTTTCACATTTGAAACAGAGTTCCAGATTAGTAGCCTGATACTTTCAATATAGTAACTAATGGCAAATACTGTAAAACATTTAAGTGGCCAACAGCAACCAAATGAAGTTTTATTCTCTCACTCTATGACAGCCAAAGCCTGGGGCAAAATCAAAATTATGTACAAGGGAATCATTGCACATAAGACAAACAGAAAGAAGTCATGAAGGTAAAAAAAAAAAAAATCAGGAAAAAAAATTATAAATGCAGATATGAATCTTACACTAGTAAATATACCTCTGAAGACACCTCTCCCCATAAAAAAATAAATTCAGAGATGCTCTGTGCAAAGAGAAGCAGTGGCTACTGAAACCCATCAAAGGACAAGGATCCAAACACTTATGTGCCTCCAAAACTTCTTCCTTCTCAGTGCTTTGCACATACCTAGCAATATTCACCACATGATCTGCCTTTTTAGTGCGAGGATTGATTCCTTGAAGCAGCTGCTCCAGTGGCGTGACAATAAAGGAAAGGTGACTCTCCCGCAACAAATCCATAAAAAGATTCTCTTTCTGTAAGGTTAAATTTAGAAGTGCAAGGCAATACTGTACAGCTTTCTCTAAATGCTTCTTCCCTGCAGTACACAAACGATAAAAAAACGGTAAGGAGAACAAAGGAACAGTTAAATAGACTACATTCATAAACTTTATTTATCAAAAGCCTTGCACCAAGAAAGAATTTGTCAGTTGTTTGCTACTAGGAAAATTCCCTTCAAAAACAATTTTTGCATGCAAGGAAAACAAGTTGAAGATACGCAATCTTAGTTTTAAATCCTACTTAGTACACATTTTAACTTCACATGAAAAATAAATACTAGGCACGTACCAGGAAACGGAGCGTAAGTGTCAAGCTGCTTAACCCCTTCTTCTAGCAAACTAAGGGACAGTTCCAGCATTGGGGACTCATTCAATAGATGATACATCAAATTGAATCCTGGTGGTTTATATGCTATTATTTCTTCTCCTAAAAAGAGAGAAGGGGAAAAAAAATAAATAATAGAAAATCCTTCCATTACTCAAGCTAGCCCAAGCTACAAAATGTAACAGTCCCTGCTGTTGTAAGCAACATCTAAAGAGGTAAAAACACAGTCTATACAAGTTCTCAGAGGTTTTCTTTACATGTAAGCTATTTAGGTGATTTTAAAAGTTTGGGAAGAGTATTAGTAGCAATTACCAATACTTTTCAATATCTAATAGCACCGTTTCAACTTTAACCAGTTAGACCTGCCCTAAGTAGATCTGAATTTGGTTTCAAATCAACGCTAGGACTTTATAACACACTGGAGCTACATTAAGTGGTTCTGCAAGACCGAAAAATAACTGGAATGAGTTTATATTCCCCTAAACCTACACGAGGACTCTGGACAAGGGGAAAAAGCATTTCCAGAAATCAAAGTTGAGAAGGTCCATGCTCATAGTGTACAGATACTTGCATGTCTGTTGCACCAACGTATGCAAAAATAAAACTGCAAGCCTAAAACTCAAAGACTCTCATAAAACCAAATAAAAGGAAAAGTCAATATTAATGTTTCTGGCAGCTTAACTGGATAGTTATCTAGTCTCCTGGTAAACAATGGTAGATTAAAGCAGGACAGCAGGAAGAATATTTTTTAACATGACAGAATGACTGTGCAGCTTCTTGTGGCATCAGTTTAAAAAAATACCCTTCTCCTTCCACTCACTCCATGTCTATGCAGCCTCCTAACACACCAACAGACACTGAACCAATTCAATAAATGGATCTAGTGAAAAAGATTGGGTTTAACCCATTTCTGTAATGTATCATGTAACCCACAAATAATCATACTAACTGAAGGACTAGCTGAGGACAGGAATGAGCCAACAGAAATTCTCAAGCCAGTTAAGTTGCCAAAACTGTCTAAAGTTTTGACAAAAGTAAATGAAGCACAAAGGCCTCCCAGATTGAGGCAATCTCACTGGAGAGGTTTGCCTTCACGCTGTTGTTCATTTAAGAAGTGGTTCTTAGAGCTCCCTACTGTTACAAGCAAACCCACAGGCATCAGGCTGGCATTCAATCTTAAGAATAAACTTTCTACTTTAAAAAAAAAAAAAAGTCTGCAGCCCAAATAAGCCTTACATTTCCTATGAGGCAGCTGTCATCTACTTTGGCCTTTTAAAGAATAGTTGCCAGAACTAAATTACTTCAGATCACAATTTTACTGCTACTGTCTGCTCTGAATAATTAATTTATTGATAATATTAATATTAAATGATTTTTCAAATACACTGACACCTTTAATTTAACTCTAGGAATAGTGGGGATTTAGATATAGACCAAAGAAATCCTGAGGCCCAAAAACCAAGGTGCTTCTAAATGTCAAACAGTGCTCTTTAAGCAAATCATTAACGGATCCTCCTAGCAGAAGCCATCCTCCCAGCAGAGAGCTACGGAAGTAGGACAGAGTAAATGAAGCCCTACTGAATCTGCAACATAACTCCAGTTAGTACGGGGACAACTTTTGCATGTCCTTCCTGTCTTAAAGCTGTGGTCTAACTTCCCACTAGCTTACTTGCATTATTAAATAAGATCACAAAACAGAGGCAAAAGAGCAAAGCAAGTTACAATTCTATTTGTCAGTGAACAAATTAACAAGTTAACCTTGTAACTCCACATATTGGTCCACAAAGTCTTCAAGTTGAGGTTCGTAGTCCCGCAGCAACTTGTAAAACACTTCCAGAACTACCTCAGCTACTTCCCACTGTAGATAATCACAAAATGGAAAAAAAAGTCATATACTGAGTAAGACTGATGCTGCAGCAACAAGACTGGGATGACAAAGAATTCGGCCAGCAGTGCAGTGATGTACTGTATCAGAAGCATGGCATGACCATCTAATTCTGAAATACTATCAACTACAACACTTATAATTCATCGTGATACATAGTTTGAAAGGCTAACATTTTTTCCTGAAGTAAAATGGAACACTAAAACAGATGTCTTACATATTCTATGCTCTATTACACAATTTACAAATTAGTATACTAGAATTACAAACAATAAATGGTTTTTATTAGGTATACAGCAAATAACATATCTCTAATAGCTTCCAGAACACAGTTTAGCATGTGCTTTCATCCAGAAATATCAAAAAGGAAACTCATTTCTTGTTGAACCAAGTCAGAAATTTTCTCCGAAGTAACACTGAGGAAAGGACAAATCTGACTTGTAGACTTGGGCATGTCACATTCAAAAGCCATATTGTAGAGTTGCAGAGCCCTGTGTAACAAATTGAAATTTAATGATAATATAAACATTTTTTTTTTTACAGGATACTTTATACGGGCTTCTTAGTAGTTCATGGATCCTGATGACTCATGAGTTGAAAAATCATCTGTTTACAGAATCCAAACACTATTAACTCCTCCAGGTAACCTCTGCTGCAACAAACTTGCACAGCTGCTCAAACAGATCTAAGCCCCATCAGCTGTGCCAAATCATTTTAATTACATCCTAAGTCAAACAAACAAAAAAAGTTTTTCAAACAAAAATTACTTTTTCAGCAGCTCTCCGATAAGCTCTTGTGCGGAAGCGGAGAAACACAGAATCCCTGAGGAACTGGAGATAGGGATCAAAGCCTGGTGGGCGCAGACCTGCTCCCAAGTTTGAGGGGAATGAACTCTCCACTAGCGTGCTGATGAGTCGGCAGAAGGCACGGGTTAAAGGGTATTCCTCACAGCGGGACTCAATCTCATTCAATTCAACCTTCCCAAGAAGAGAAAAAAAATAGAAGGGAGAAAAATCAACAGATTTTGAGTGTGGAAAAAACAGGTTAGAGCAAGTAATATAAGGAAGGACATCACCTGGGCATTACTTTACAGTGAATTGACTTTGCTACACAGTGAAGCAACAGTACTGCCATTTCAGTTCAGCAGTACACTCTTCATTAACTTCTGAGCTACTAGAAGATATGCCTTAACATTTACGTACTTTGCTTTTATTTACCCCTTTTATTAGAAGTGAAGTGCACTGCATTAATATGTAACAAAAGCAAGGCCAATTTAGGAAAACAGGTAAATCTTAAAAAGAAGTGCTCTGAAGGAATTTGAGGATTTAGATACTGCTCTATTACTAGTATGAAGTTGCACTAGATTCATAAATGGATAAAATTGCTCGAAATTACAAGCAGATCTAAAAGTAAATTAAGAAGCAGTGGAATGACAGCACCTATTCCAAGGGCTTCCAGTGGACAAAACAGCAGATGCAGCTTCTCTAAGTGTTTTCCGAACTCATACACAGATGGGCGAGAAAGGCTGCCTTAGGTACAGAGAAATCCTCACCTCAATACCAATTGCTTGTCTCTGGCTTGGACTTCTCACAGTTTGTAGTATCTTCAAAAGAGAAAGAGAAATGAAAACAGACAACCAGTACATTTCACATAATCCAAGTGCATCTCCATAATTTCTATCAGGACTAAAAGATACTCATCACTTATCAGCTGTAAGAAAAGGCTTCCTAAATCCTCTTAAAATGTAAAAAGCTATGATTTTTCTGTCTAAAAAGCTGGACTATATGTTGCATATGTCTGTGCTTCTAGCTTTATACCCTCAAAGATCTTCACCGTGTTTACTGTTAAACTAACCAAAGAACAGAAATAATTTCATATTAATGGTTTTTGTCCTATATTGGCTAGGAAAAAGACATTACTCTTCTTATCTCTTACAAGAATATATTTTAAGAAATATCATAAATTAGTAAGCAAAAGTGGTGAGCGTTTAAAACACTACTACTAGAAGATGCCATTATTGTCAGGCTCTTTTAATTAGTAATTAACAATAAACTAGTAGTTGCAGTTCAAATGCCTCAAGTACTTCCAAAAAGGCAGCAATTATCCTGAACCATAATACAGACTATAAAATAAGCCTATGCCATTATGATTTTTAAATTAACAATACCAAGAGTATTTTCATTTCATATTTATTTTCCTTAGTATTTATATTTAGAATTCTTCTCTGAAATTAAGAGAAAAAATCAAGTGAAAAGACACCTTTTTAAAAGGTGGGCCTTTTAATATATATCTGATGTTTACCATCTAAACATGAAAGTTTGCAACAGTATCACGTAAATTACAATTAACTTCCTATGAAAATTAAATGCCTGAGAGCGGAAACATAAAAGTCTCTTCTGAGTACCACTTACACTAGTAGAACATTACATGCACACACAAAAACCCCAAAAACAAAAAAAATATTTAACTTGCAGAACATTTATTATTGATGACATACACTGAGACAAAAAAACTACTGAACACGCAAGACTGTTAAGAAACCTGTATTTATGTAAAATAAGCACAGCCAGTAAGATCTCTGAAGCATAAAACCATACTGTCATTTTCAAAATTGTTTCAAAGAGCTGCATTAACTCAGTTAATTTATATTCAGCAATGGCAACAAGAAAATTTAAGAGGAAATGCAATATTGTTTCAAATACACTACCAGTTTCAACAGATGGGGGATGCTGTAGTTCCAAGCACTGAAAACCTTAAAATACCTGTGTGTATTCCAGGGATTGCCAGAGTGAAGCGGCTATTTCAGGAGATCTTCCAAAAGCAGTAAGGGTTTCTAACAGCTCCGCTTTCAAAATAGGAGGAATGCTGCACTGCAGAAGTCCCAGAATGACCACTACAGGTGTCCACTGAGGATGCTCACAAAGAGCCAAGCGAGCGTTCTCACTCTAATGAGTTCAACAGAAAACAAACCCACAAATTATTCATGTCTTATGATCTCTAACTCCTAGAGGTCAGTATCAATGACTCTGCTTCTTACTTGAAGGTACACAAAACATCAGAAGAATGGCAGACCATTCCAAATCAAGTAATTTTAATTAAACAAAACACCCAATTTAATGACTCACTAGCACTGAAACTGTGCCTATCCACACAGAAAAATTATGTGCATAATATCAGCTTCTTACAACCACCCTTTTTTTCTTTTTTTGGTAGACACATATTCATGGGATTAGTTTTACTAATACTTACACTCTAGACAGCTTATTTGAGCACTGGTAGAGGGACATTATTAATATTTCTATTATAAACTTAACTTGCATTTGGACATTTGCTAGAAACTTATATGAATTATTTTCAGTCTAAGAGCAGGGTCATCATCAGTGTAAGTTCATTTGAGACTTTCAGATGAACCACTGGACAGGAACAAGCCTCTAGCTTCATCAAATGATAACACCCTGCAGCCTTAGAATAAATTCACTTCTTCCCAGGTAAATGGTTTGATGATGTCAGGAAATATTAGTTTGAAGTGTTCCTTTTCCCCCCACAGTCACCCATTGCTTACATGACAGCTCAAACAGGAACACCCTGTTATCATGACCACAAAGGATGATTTTTAAAAAGCCTTATTAGTTTCACTGATCTGTCTTGTGTTTGTCAGCAAAACCAGGCTATCTCACTAAGCAGAATTTTTAGGCTGCAGAGTCTGATGGGTACTGAAGAAATGAATTCCACAGAATTCACTATTCAGAATTACCCAGACAACTCACAATACAAAATCTGCATTGCAGTTTTATTCTCTTGGAATCCCCTTCCAGTCAATTCACAACACATTTTACACTCTTGGTTTGGGGACATTTTATATCTAACTCTCAAGGCAAGTTTCACACTTGATGAGCTTGCTTGCCAAATTTCTACTATGCCCTTTTAAATTCATCTATTATTTTTGCCTTTTTGAACTCATAATTAAATGCAAAGAACTTTCCCAAAGAACTTTGCTACTCCATAAACAGTCATTTCTTCTGAATACACCTCTACTTCTGAAAGACATCTCCATAACATTAAAGTGTCAGGAAAGCAAGAAATCAGTTACCACAGCAACGCAGGAAAAGGTGTCATTACTTCCTGCTTCACCCAGACTCTGTGTCTGATCATAACAGTTATTCCTGATGCTACACATACTTTTGAAGTTCACTAATCAAGTGACAACTACTGCTAGATGAATTTGCCCTACATACCTTTTTGGTCAAGTGAACTTCACAGCTGAATGATGATGGTTTGCAAGAAAAAAAAAATAAAAAACAAAAAACAAACAAACAACGCCAATACAGAGACAGCCAAATAAAAGGTTACTTACCCAATTTACAATAACAGTGGTCAGCTGTAAAAAGGCAATTAATCCATCCTGCTCTTTCTGTGTGATTCCTCGGAGAGGCAGGTGACGATACTGGACGCTGTCTGCACTTGGCAAGTCCTTCCTTAAGTGCTCATGATAAAGCATCAAAGAGTGGAAGAAATGCTCCCAGGAGACAGGGCTGCCACCTGCTCCTTGGATATTTTCCACTAGGAAAATGACAAACAGGTGACAACATTTTCTTTTTACTCTTTCACAGGGTGACAAGCAGAGTAAAGGAAATTTTTTTTTTTTTTTTTCCTTTTTAAAAGGAAATCTTTCTTATCTAGAGGAAAAACTAAAGTTCAACATACAGCTACCGTTTCTGAAATTAGTGGTTCTAGTTTGTTTTTTTTTTTCTGTTGCAGGGTTTTTTGTTTGGGTTTTGTTTTTTTTTTAATAGAAACAGAAAGGTGCTAATATGAAAAGCTGAGGTATTGTTTGTATCTTCAAACTAGGATGTTGGGTTTTTTCCAATTTGATCAATGCAAAATTAATGCAAAATACTGACTGACTAGCACCTCTTACTTCGAGAAAGTTCTATGATATTACATGTATCAAAAAATTCCCACAAAGTGTTCCTGAAAAGTTAGCTCAGGAATAAGTATATTAAGAAAATACACAACTTTAAGTTATAACATTATTCATTTTGTATTTTATAAGCAATATTGATATTCTGCATCTCTTATGGTGTTAAGACATCATTGGGGTTTTTTTTTTAAAAAAAAAAAAGCATTCTTTCATTATGTGAATTACTTGCTAAGGTGCTTAGACACTTAATTACCTAATCAGTCTTTTTTATTTTCCAGATTACACTTTCAAGTGAATTACATCTTTGTACTACTAACAAAATGTTCAAAGTACGAAGCCACAATTCATTTCACATGAGTCTTTGTGTTTTCCTAAAAAAAAGAGTTGAGAAAGAGCTAAAGTGTCACTTTTCTTACCATGACTACTGCCATTGAGTTTTAGCAAACTAAAGCAGTAATGAGCACACTGAGGCCCACTAGCCAGTCCCCGCAGCATTTTCAAGTATGGGATGTAAATTGTGGAAGGAAGTAGATCTCCCATTTGCCTAACAAACTTTGACAAGACAACCTAGAACAAATAAAGATCAGTGTTGGTTTTAAAATAAAATAAAATAAAATAAAATCAAATCAAATCTGAGTACTTTAGGAAAACAACAGACAGCTGAAGTAAGAAAATAGACTGTAATGTAATTGGGGTGAGGATGGTAGGGGAGTGGAATCACAATTCAAAAAACAATGCTAAAATTCCTTTCTGGCCTAGCCTATTCAGTTTCCCTGGAGGGGTAAATTATGTCTCAAAGAGGAAATAAACAAAACAAAATAATTCACACTATTGCAAAATATACCAACTCTGCAATTCTGTACTTCTAATGACAAAATTTACTTGAGCTCACAAATGCTGCACAGCAGTATTATTAACACATCTCACAGTGCCACTTAAGTGATACTGGGAAAAAATTCACTATGCTTGTCATATCCCTATACACTAACTTACACACACAGTGGTTCCTCCCAGGGTCATATTACGGTGGTTGCCAATTGCACCAAGCCCTAACTTAAGTCAATGCATCCAATACATCTTCTACTAGGTTTTGCCTAACACTCAGAGTCCTTCAAGAGGCACTGAAGGTTAACAGCATCCCAGGTATCTAAAGAGTTTTAGAACATCTGCTTCATCTTTTTAGATTGCTGTTCCATCCCTCATGGGCTATAACCTTTGAGCTTTAAAGAATTATAATGTTCTTAGAGATTTGTACCCACCAAAATACTATCAGCTACAGTTAATGAGGGTTTTTTTTGTAGTTAAGGAATTTAACTTGTCTGTTACACCGAAGATATGCAAAAGTCATCAGACAGAAAACACAAGAGCACTATTATCAGAATTCATTTAGCAACTGCAACAAAATCAGACCTAAACAAAGTTTTCAAAAAGGTTTGTTAGGACTCTTTCTTACTAAGTTTATTGACAAGCGTGAATGAGTGGCAGTAGCTCATTAGCAAGTAAGAAACTGATAGAAGATAACGTTATCTTAGAAGCTACCAAAAAAATTGTTGACTATTCACTTATTACTTTGACTTCAAGTTACTAGTAATTACTCAAGAAAATCTGGACAACCTGGCGTTGAGGGGGTCGCTGATGAGCTACTCCAAGATAGGACCCCATGATGGTAGATGTCTGCAAAGGCTCTGATGGACACCAGTATTCAAGGGCAAGTTCCAAATTAAAGGGGTCTTTCCTATACAATTCAGCAATCTATCAGAGAAAGGAAGATGTTAGAAAAATATCAACTCTACAAAGAAAAGATGATTACTTCAACAATAAGCAGTGCTTTTGTATAAACTGAACACATCTGAGAGGCAAAGCATCCCATAGCTGCTGTTCTGTTCCTTAAAACTCTCTGAAAATGACAGCTTCTAAATAGCAGTATCAGAACAAATGACAACCAAAGAAAAACAAAATGCACAGAAGTGAAACTTTCGTAACTTTAATTGACAGCCTCTATCTCATTATTTTGCATAAAATCAATGCTAAGAAAACAGAGGCATTTCTCCTTAAATAACCATCTGCATACCTCAATGTACCAACTTAAAAACAACTAACTAGCCAGTATCAGGATTACAAATCTTACCTGTTATCTGAACATACGAATTTGTAATTTCTAATTCTTCTTTTAAGGTTACTATATACCTCAAAGCCACTTAAGAAAGCATTTCACCACAAATTTTTCTGTTAAAGTTCTGTGACCTTAAAGGACTACCTTTGCAAAAGACAAGCAATCGCTATATTAAGGACTGCTACATTGACAATTGCACATTTGTACATTTTCATGCCAAGCAGTGAGAAAGTTTTTAATTTACTCATGAACAGAAAACATAAAATGCACCAGTTCAATATGCAAATCTGTTTTATGATGTGGGGTTCTTTTCAAAATGCAGTTAGTAGCCTTATAAACTAATATTTAAATAAATGTAGTTATTTAAATTTTCTTTCACTTTTATTTTATTACAGTTTTCTTTCTTTTGTTAAAAAATATGACAGAAACAGAAAAATCTGTCTTTTAATTATATACTTGTGGTCAAAATTGTACTGAAATTAGGGAATTTGCAATTCCACAGCCTTAATGGGGTCACCTTGCCTAGCCTACTCTATAGCAAATAGAAAACAGTCACCCGAAATTCTCATTACAAATATATCAACACATGAAAATTATTGAAACATTTGAATCCTTTATCAGAATCCCCTTAATTTTAGTTTACCTACAGTAAATAGAGAAACAATTAAGTAGAGAAGACTTACAGAAACATAAAACACTATGTAAACATTAAGGTCTAGACAAAGAAATCTGTTCCATTTCAGAGAGCTTCCACGTATTTAGCCAGATTTCAATTCCGGCGACAGGAGTTATAGGACTACAGGCTATTTCCAAGTTATGTTAAAATAAGATGGCTTAAGATAATAGATCTGTTAAGACAATCTTATATAACACATTTATATATTTAAATATTTTGCAAAGTAACTGCAACTCTTCTTCAGCTGTTCTTCAAGTGTAAGAAACAATACAGTATTTAACTACTAAACAAGAATTAAATGGCAATTAATATCAGAAGACAAGGCTTTCCTTTATGTAAAAAGTTATTGAAACTACGTTTAAGAAAAAGGACATATCCCTCTAATCCAAAAAGGGAAAAATCCAGATTGTATCCAGCATTCAAATACGGATTTTCTGATGAAGAAGGAAAGTCACAATCACTTTTTGCCACAGTAGTTTAAAAGAAAATGGGGCTTACTAAAAGCATTAAATGCTCCAGATCTCTCCGAAGGGAACCAGGTGGATCACTACCCGTTTGAAGAGTCATGTGGATCATGCGAGCGTCTTCATCAGCACGGTTTCTCAGCTGTTTCACCTACACAATTTATGAAGTGGAGAAAAACACTGGTCTATATTGAGCTAAGAACATAACAGAACAAAAATGATGGAATTGTCTAAACAACCTATTAAAAACTAAATAAGCAAACGAACTTGCACATAAATTACAAGAATATTCAATTTTTATATCTTTTTTTAATCCCCGCCCCTACAAGAGAAATACATTCAATTGCTTTGTTACTGTCAGGGCCCTGTTTATAGACCTGAACTTATACCATGGAGTTTTTCTCAAGTGACTTCACCAGATGCTTGGGAAAACTGGATTCTTTTTCTCTTTTTACTTCGAAAGCTAGATTGAGGTTAGCTTCAAACAAAGAAAATTAGACCAATATCCATCAGGATTGAAAAGAAACAGAAAACACTGTAAAATAATGTTTTCAGTATGTAGATTGGTGGATTGCATCTTTTTTAGCCATTTAAGGCTACTTGTACATACGCCGACTTTATGTTTTGAAAAGTTTTGGATTGTTCTAATTACTTTGGACCCAGTCTGTTGCCACTAAAACCATTACCACATGTAAATAAATACAATAGGGAACAAAAAATGAGAGAAGGGAGGGGAAGAACAAATGCAGCAATAAAAAAAAAAAGCCTTTTAATCAGCATTCTAAAATTGTGTTGAAAAAACTAATTACTAAACAAAAAGCTAAAGAAAAAGCCTTTGACAAAACATCCCACCAGAGACTTATAGAAAGCAAATAGCCATGAGATGAAAAGTTTTGTTAAATATTAAGCAGACATTGAGGAACAAGAAACAGAGATAAGCAACCAATTCAATACACCAAAAATTAAAACAAGGTGATGGTCAATTAAAACTGGATCACGGTCTGTAACGTAACTTAATTTGCAAAATTGAATGAGCAGCAAAATAATTGTTTCTCATGAAGAAAACATAGTTAGAAGGTAGAAATAACTTTGGAAACTGTCAGAGCAAACTAGCCAAATTAGTATACTAACAAAATTAATACATGGATAAAATCAGCTGTTGATAACTGAAATAATGAATTACCTGAACTACTAAAGCTAATGATTGAGTTCTGAATGCAATTGCCATCAGCCAAAAGATTTACCCAGATCATCACTGGCAAGCAGCATAAATGTTAAAACTATATAGAAGAGTTAAATAAAATGCTGACTTACAGTTTTAAGTACAATTGAACAAAGGTGTTACATATGCAAAAAATAAAAGGTCCTGCAAAGCAGACACTTCTCTACCTAAAAGTTGAGATTCAGTAGAAATAGCTGAGTACATAAGCCAACCACTAACAGCAGTTAAAGTTCCCTTGAAGGCTATATCCCAATTGCCTGCTAACAAAGTCTTTCCGGTAAAACAACTAGTACCAGCCTCTACCAAAATCTTTCATCTGATATCATTACAGAGAGACATTTCATCTTTCATAAAGCAACACCATTCAATGAAGAACTGCTTCATAAAAAAGCTTCCAGTTCCAAACCTGTTTGCACTCGACTGTTTAAGGTACTTCCATAAAATATATCTCACATATTCTTCATATATTCAAAAGATTCCTAAGGGCTACTGCCTCTGTATTACAAAAAACACCACCGCATGCAGCCTTCAAAGGATGTCCAAAGCCTGTTACGAAGCAGTATGTGTTGTACACAGGCAGCCACTGCAGCAGAAATACAACTTTAAAGTTCTCAACATGAACTTGTTTGAACTGACATTATACTTTTTCTATGAAGAAGTATAATTCTGTGGGTTAAAAAGACAGCTTGAAAAAACAACATGCAACACTACCACATTATAAATAAATTAGAATTAAACCTAAAAGCTGCCTACAACATGTTCATATATGCCCTCAAAGATTCTTATGGCTCAAATATTGTTTCTCCTGCCAATATTGTACTCCTGCAATGTTACAATGAACAAAAAAAAATATTTTAAATCCTTCTTTTTGCACATTGAAAAAAATAATTAGTTGGCAACTCCAACTACAGCTCAAAACAATGAAGGTCACAAAATAAAGCCTCCATCAATTAAATAAAAGCTTTTTCATAGATTTTTAATTATCCATGTCTAGATACAAGGTCTTGCACAACTGAAATAGTTGTAATTGCTTAAAACTTTTTTTCAAACACTCTTGCAGTATTTCTGCTGTTCTAGTGAAAACAGCTGCTCATTTTCCCCAAAGCTGATACTACTGAAAGAAAAAGCGAACACCTCTCCTTAAACATCAAAAAGATCATTAGTAAAAGAATAACTTAAAAATGAGAGACAAAAACAGTAAGTTAAATTAGGTTATACTACTGTCTGTATCAAAAGAAAAAAACAACAACAAAATCTATACCCACATACACTGCCATTAATTCCAGCATTCATTTCAATTTTAATCATATAAACCAAAACAAAACTACTACCGCCACCAAATCACGTTCTGCTTCAGTGTGGAAAACAAAGCCCAAACCACATGGTTTCCATAAAGTCAATGAGTTTTCTGAACTGCAGCACCTGAAGCTGAGGGTCATATGTGAACCTCTACACTACCTGTCCTAATGTTAGAACTATAGAAAAGATGCCCACATTTCTAGAGAACTGCTTCACAAAAATTACTTACTTTCATCGGCATGAGTGCAAGGAAGTCTGTGACAAGGTTATGAATTTTGCGAATGTAAAATTCCTCCTGGTAGAAATTTTCAGACCCCACAACAGATTCAGTCAGGAACAGGAAGACATTGTCAGCAACCGCTAGCTCTGCCATAGCTTCATCTGCCTCAGTGAATTCTGCAAGAGCTGGGCAATAAAAATCACAAGAGGGGAAAAAATAAGTTACAATTATCTATTACCAAATGAAACATATTTCAGAATACCTGTCTGACATCCAAACAGACATGCTTCTAATCAGTTATGCCTTTTCAACTATACAGCAAAACACAAGTTAATGTTGGGTGGTGATCTCAACTTTCTTCTTTGGTAAGTCCTAAAGTGCATAATCCATTGACCAAATCAAACCTAAGACCGTGAACCAAGAATCACAAACCAACCTGAATTAACCATTAATTATATTTACACTTTCTTTAATAGATATCCTGGAGTAGATTCAATTCTGACCTAGTAGGGAGCCTGGAAAGCTTGTGAAGTACACAGAGAAAAAAAAAATAGAGATAGATTTATCATCTCAAGATACTCAGGTTTAACATTAAGATGTAAAGACTTACAAGCATGGAACTGTTCTTATTTTCCATGTTCAGATTATACTAAAGCTGCTGAAATTCAATCTTTCACATTTTTCAGTACCTTAAAATCTTTCGCTTCGCTTCAAAGAGACACTATACAGTATTACAGAATAATAACTAATTATTTCTGCATCTGTGTACATTTCAGAGCAATTCAACTCTCAACAACCAAACTCACATACCGAGAAAGCTTTAAAGGAATATCAATGGTAATTTTATCATAAAGGCAAATACTAACACTTCAAAAAGATAACAGATACTTTGATTTACACCACTTGCAAGCTCTGAATACTAATATGCATCAACTGCACTTTAGGGTAATTTACCTGTCACATCAGATAATTGGGATATTCCTCGCAGTGCCAGCGCCCAGGCTAATCTAACAGTTGCTTGCAGGCCTGGTAATTTCCAAGGCTGAGACTCCTGAAGACGAGTGTGTATTGTCGCTATATACTGCCTTTCTGCTAACAGAGGGAGCCGGTGCATCAAATCTTGAAGAACAACAAAAGCAAACAACACCGACAGCCAGTAAATGAATGTGAAGACAAACATGCAAAATCCTACCGATTTGTTAATTCTAACAATAAAATCAAATTTGTTAAATCAAACAGTAATTTGTTTGATCAATAACAAAATTGCTTAAATAACAATTTATCCATCTGCTCAACATAATGTCTTTGAGAAAGCTGCCAGCCTTACCTTCACGATCCTCTGTGCCTTGTTCCAGAAAGCTGACATCAAAGCAGTAAAGGAGAGCCATGAGAAGAGACAAGTTCACGCTGTCTAATGAGCCATCAGCTTCCACTGTTACTTTCTCCAGGTAACTTATGAGGATTAAAGTGTCATCCTTACTCAGTGGTGACTGGCAGGTCCACACAAACAGACTTTCAGCCAAGGACTGTCGGCATTCTTTAATGAGGTCAGAAACCTTTAAAAGAAAAGCCAAAATGAATATAAAAATTCTGGCACCATGCTCTATTTGTCCTTTTTAGTCAATAAGTATGATAAGACAAGTTAAAAATTACTCTAAGGACAGCTGCCACAGAAAACATTGGGGCTTTTTAATTGCTAAACAACAAAAGGTATGTTTCTGCTTGTTAAATGCATTAATATTTCCATGTATTTCATTTGAGGTGTGAGTAGATAACCTGGAATATAACAACATGCAAACCAGCATCTGTCAAGATCAGGAAACATAAATCTACCCAGACTTTTTCAGCTGCAAACTTATCAGACAAAAGTCAAATGTCCTGTCCCTAATATAGAAGTGCACTGGGCCTTGTATACAGATAAGGTCACAGCTTTCCCCTTGCCCCAGAAGAGATGCCTTCAACTTACAAGTATCTAACTTCTAAGACATTGAGAAATATGAAAAGTATTTAAAATTTGAACTTTCAACCCTCAGAGAAAAAAAATTATATCAACTTTAGAATATAAACATAAATGAAATCTATCATCCCCTATTATGAATGGAACAAACGTCATGCCCAAGATTAACAGCTACCAAGCATTTTCAAACTAAAGTTTTTTATTTTTTTCATTTTATTTGGCAAAGTATTGCATGCTATGATACAACCAAGCACAAAGGCTCTTGAAAACCAAGTTTGTCTTTCTTCTAGCAGTTACACCAAAAATTACCTTTTTCAAACAAGGTCAAAGATTTATTTCATTTGTTAATTTCACTGCTCCCCTGAGCTGAGTTTTAACCGCTTTAAATTTTATGAAAACAGTAGAAGTTAAAAAAAATAATCTTAGAAATAAAATGCCACTAATGGCCTTAAATAACAATCTTTCTAAAACTGTATTCTATTTAGCTAAATTACAAACTTCTAATAACATTCTTGCCCTATATCCATTGAACCCAGTTAAATGAAAAATCAAGAGCAATCACAGGCATGGTGATAAAAATTTTTCAACAGTTAACACAGCAAAAGATTTGCACACAAACTCCAGTAGAATTTGCACACAAGCTCCAGTAGAATGGAAAGCTATTTTCCAGAATTAAAAAAAAAAATTGTGAGTAGAACCCCCCCCCGGCTTCTAACATTAAGCATTAAATCAATTTTAAGGTAAATTAAAGTGTATCAAGGTAAATTAGAAGGATATTCTTTGCACAGTTTCTAGATTAACAGCAGAAAGTGTAAAACTCGTTCTTTATTTGGTGGAAAATAAATTCAAAAATTATAACAGAATAATTTTTAGACAGCTCACTCATTATGCAGAAGTTCAGAAATTAAAACAATAATGTTTAAAATCTTTCTACTAAAAATATACTCTGCAGTGACTCTCAATTAAGTTCAAGGGTTACAAAAATGAGAATTCATTTCCAAGCAATTTTCACTTCACAATTAGAAAGGCCTGTCTTCATATTAACAGAACTGGATTATCAAAAAGCATTATTTGCCTAAGTAGACTTTCAAGCTGTTTTAATAATTTGTGAATTTTATTTTGCTATTTTTATTCCAACAGTGCTGATAATAGTAGCGGTGAAAGCAGATGATTTAATATACAGTCTGTAGAATAAAATTGGGGGGGAAAATGTGAATATTTACCTCTTTGCGATGTTTCTCACTGCCCAATCCTCGCTCTCTCTGGAGTTTATCAAACTCATTGTTCAAATCAATGTGAGACACAAGAGTGAGGATCTTTTGAGTCAAACCCTGCTCCATTAGGTCATCTGTAAACCTCGTTGTCATGGATATTAATTCTTGACTGTAACAAAAAGAATGTAAATTTAACAATTAACCACAGTATTCCCAGTCACAGAGGAAGTCTAAAATAACAAATCCCATCAAACATATTTGCTGCCAGAAAATGTACAACTACATTATATACACAAGGCAACCAAACACACATTGCTAATCAGTAAACAGCACCCTCTCAAAATATTATGTTGAATGGATACAAAGTAACTAGTTTCAAGAACACAAAATATGAGAATACAACATGGGTCAGCTGGTTAAGACTTCTATCAAAAGGAAAAAGTTCTATACATAAAATGAACATAACTCACACACTCATGGCTTCTTTCTTACTAGTAAATGCAATTGTCCAATTACATATAACCTACTGGGGTGGTGGAGCTAGTTCTAAACTAACCATTTACTTTATGTTTCAGAATTTATATTTGCACTAGAACACATCTTTTAACATTTCTCTAGGCAAGCAATCACCATGCACTGGAAGTAAACAGTGCATACAGTTTTCTTACTCAAGTCAAAAAACGATAGTACATTATGTTTACTGGTATATAGCACATCTATTTTAAGTAAAGGCAGGAGCACGGTTCTCTATTATGCGGGACACGGGAAGACGGAACACAGCAAAGGTCGAAACTTGGTTTCTGAATACTGAGCAATCATCACTAGTTAGAGCAACGCTGACAGGGAGAGTGTCTGAAGCAAAACACTGCCAAAAGTTGAAAGAATTGGAAGTACAATGGACATCCTTATAATTCAATAAAAGTAAGAAAAAAGGAATACTATACTTAAAAAACAAGTATGAAAGCAGCTGCATCAGATTATGAAAAACAAACTTATCTGAGAATATTCATATTCCCTTGAGTCTAATCAGTCCTAAAAAGCCCTCAAAGCAAAGGGCTTTGATCAGCTCATCATTCAAATACAGACCTGAGTTCCAAAGTCCATGTCTTGCCTTGGCGTGACTGGATGAGAGTTCGTAGCGAATTGGCAATGCATCTTTTTCCATCCCAGTATAACAGAACAGCCACCAGACCTCTTGTAAGACCAGGAAAATGAGGTTGCTGATGTTCTCCTATTGCATGAAAATGCACAGAATAGCCACAGAAAGTTAAACATACACATTTTGATACCAGCTTTGTATGTCTCATTGAAACACGTGTGGCGTTCAAAACCATTGTTATTCACTATCACTTTGATTTGTTTCAGGCACTTCCAAGAACTCACAGAAATTTTGGGTGCCATTATTTAAGTTCACATTTAACTATTAATATATCCACAAATTTGAAAGATAGAAGTTCAAATCCATAAGTATCCTAGTCCAAATGGTACTTGCAACTGATATATATGCATCTGAATAATCACTTCAAACTAATTACCTGCAAAATATCTTTTCTTTCTTGAAAATGAAAATGTCTGTCTGAATTCACATTAAAAATTCAAGTTCAAAATAAAAATTGAGGTTGACTTCAAGATGGCTTTCCAAGGTGACAAATTAGCAAGCTGCCACTTTAATTAAAAAGTCTAAAATGAACAGTAGCAAGTAATAACTATTTTATTTCAGTAATATTTAAATAAACTTCCTACATGCAAAGCATGTGTCACTTTCCATAATACTTTTCTTACTAATCAGTTATTAGATTATAGTCCAAATAAAGTCACATATCAATGTATAACTACCACATAACTTGAAGAAACAATGTCTATTACGATGCTTTATGGAAACTCTCAATCAGTTCTTTTTAAACCTTTGAAATTCAGTGACAAAGAAAGTGCATCATTAAAAAAACTCAAATTATTCTGCTGCATAAAATACAGCTCTGAACACTGTTATCGTATTACATTACAGTGACAGTACACTTCTTTTTAAGAACATTCTATGTTAGGAAAGCTAAGGCCTCAACTGAACCATGCATTCCTGTTAAGAATACACTTAAATAAGAAAGCCCTATTTAAGCTTTATTTCTCCAAGCTCTTAAATATTTTCCCTTCTCACCAGCTAGAAGGAGCTCAACAGCTGCCAACTCTCCAATATCAAAGAGGTCACTGAGGATAAAGGCTTCTCTGATGAGTTGCTCCGGCAAAAGCCTAGTTCCCTGCTGACCCTGGATAGCAACCCCTTCTGTACTCGCTTTCTGAATTTTCTCATGCTGCTGTACATTCTTTGGCTGCAAGAGAAACAAGCATCAGAAGTTACTCAAAATGGCAAGATCAAATACTGAATAAAGCTTTATACTATAATATTTCTTCACAAATACAGTTCTGACAGGGTAGGCTGTCACCATAAAAACAAAATCAGTGGTTTTAAAGACAGCAATAGTAAAGGCATCCTAAAAATGCTTCACACTTGCACAGCTATGGTCTTTTTGTGGAAATGTACCAAAAATAATCCTAGAATTGTGATGACATTTAGTTTACTCATAATAATGGAGACCCAAAATAAATTTTGATGAAATTCTCAACAAGAATTGGTATCACCTCAATGAAAGAAATTTGGGTGTTGATCAGAGCTGCCACACTATCTTCTTCATCATCCTTTTTTTCTTTTAAACTCAGATGCTAAAATATACTGACAAAACTCTTTGGCTGACTGTTAAATTTTCTGACCTGCCAGTTTTAAATGCCATATACTATTGCAGAAGTAACACTACTGAAAGAAAACGTATTTCTAATTGCTACCTTGTGATTCATCAGCCAAGAAACTGAGTTTCTCCACATCATCTCACATTCCTCCCAAGACACATTCTATATTTTGTAAATTTATGTGTTGACCTGTTCTATGTGTTCGTTAACCTGACTGAAGCATGAACATGGACCAAAACCAAACAAAATAGTTTTGTGCTTTATTTCAAACACACAAGGGTAGCAAAGAAAGCTAAGACTTGACTAATGGAACATCAGATACTTTCACTATTCTTTTCAAAATAGCATTCAAGTAACAAGGGAGAAAAAATGTTATAGATAATACTATCCTGAACAAGACACACATATATATATATTATTCAAGCTATTTGTATTCTTACAGAAAAACAAGATTGCTATAACACATCTGTGTTATGTACTGTAAAAATGTGAAATGGAAAAAATGGTCAAGGGCTAAATGGTATGCAATTCAACAATACAAGACAAAGTAAATCATCAACCCTCCAATTCATTCCACAATAGAGCATTAGTCCAGTACCGGATTTCTGAAGAGAGAAATGAAGTCAGATTTGTGTTTCTTCAAAACCTGGTCAAGGCGATGAATTGCTTCAGGTTGCCTTTTCCAAATAGCATTCATTACAGTCTGCCATATATCCTTATATGGACCCCACAAGCTGGCAGCTAAAAGAAGAAATAAACAAAACAAAACAAAAAATTATCTGAAATGGAGAAAGAAACAAAGGAAGCGAAGTATGCACATTCTGTTTTCAATAAGGATACTTTTGTAATTTATTGTTAATTTCAGCTTGACAGTATAGACTGTTATGCCCATCAAGCAAAGCATATTTCCCCTCCTTAAGGCACCAAAAAAAAAAAATTAAAAAAAAAAATTGTGTGATATAAATCCTAATTTAAGGAGCTAGAGAAGCAGAAAAGATCATGTATGTAGCTAAATTCTGGGGCTGAAAGTCTTCTTTGAGGATATTTGATACAATCTCTGGGTGTAATCTTGCATCCTTATATGCCTAAGAAATTCCACCCACTTTGGTAAGATTAAAGGATAGCTAAGAACTGGACCACAGACCTTGAATCTGGATGTAACTCAGAGTCATGACTTAATCCCAGCCAGTAACTAAGCACCACATGGCCACTCACTCATTCCCCCCAAGGTGGGGTGGGGGGGAAGTGCAGGAGTGAGGAAAAAACTTGTGGGTTAAGATAAAGACAGTTTAACAGGTAGAGCAAAAGCCATGCACACAAGCAAAGCAAAACAAGGAATTCATTGCTGTTTCCTTTCAGCAGGCAGGGTTCTGCCATCTCCAGGAAAGCAGAGCTCCACCACACACAATAGTTACTTGGGAAGACAAAGCAGCCTAACTCTGAAAATCCCCCACTTCCTTCTTTTCTCCAGCTTTATATATGAGCATGACGCTATATGACACGGAATATCCCTTTGGTACCCCCTCTCAGTATTTTGGGTGCCTCCCACCTTCTTGTTGTCAGGCTGGTATGAGAAGCTGAAAAGTTCTTGACTGCTGAGCAATAACTAAAATACTAGTATGTTATTACCATTATTCTCATCCTAAATCCAAAACATAATTTTCTTACTAGCTGCTGGTATAGTGTTAACTCCATCCCAGCTGAAACCAGGACGTTCAGCAAGGCAGGCTTCCCATTTTCTGTTTTTGGCAGAAAACTCCAAAACAAAGAAATACCTAACATTAATATATAAATTACTGAAAATAAGCAGCAATGCTATCACAATCTGGTACATCATGGCATCAGACTATGCAAAATAAAATATATTTGAAACCAAAACCAAATGATTAATGGCAGTATTACATAAGAAACAAAAATCATAAGCCTAAAGACACTTTCACATTTACTCATCTCATTTTAATTTAAAAAAATTAACCAACAATCAAGTACTGCTGATCCCTAAAGCATAGTTGTTGCTATACTCAATACGAGCTTTATAAAGAAATGAATTTCCTTCACTAGAAATAGATCAATATAAATAATTACCTCACTACATTTAGAAGAGACTAGATTATTTCTGGAAGCTAGCAAATAAATATATTATTATTTAAGGTAAATCTGCCCTTACTCTAGAAATGTAATCTCTCCTCCTCGTTAACACTAGGAAAAAATAAAAGCCTACTGCATAATTCAAATCTGAATTCAGTAATACAGCTGAAATGATTTCTTCCTCACTAGAAGTTGTATCATTAAGGACCCAAAGTCTGTAGCCTGAAGACTGCACTAGAAGTTTCCTTATTTGGGTCTCATGAAAACAGTATGCCAAACTAATCTTCAGACTTCAGACTTCTGCCAGAACCGATGCCTAAACTGAGAACCTTACAGATGAAAATTATTCTTACCACCTAGTACTAATATCCTGTTAAAAAAACAAAACAAAACAAAACAAAAATTTTAGACCACATTAATCAGAAGTATCAAAACGTTTCCCTTGTTAGAGATCATTTGTATTTGTGGAAGTTCCAGATTCCACACACCACAAGTCACAGCGGAATACTAGATAAATGTATTACCAATTGCATTCAGATTGCCTGCAAGCTACCACATAACAACTACTTCCTGATTATAGGTAAAGTGTTTCTGAGCATCCACTGAGAAGGTCCCTGACCCAAAGATATTATAAGCTAGCAGTGGGTTTTGCACCCGACAATTTTGCTAGTGGAAAAGCTACTTGAAGAGGTAGCTGCCCTCCTTCATTCAGAGCCACTTGTTCCCAAACGGACACATGCCTGTTTAATTAACTATGTCCCTGCAACTCTGATCGAGTGCACTATAAGTCACGTTAGTCAACTGATCCAAATTTTAAAAAGCAGCAACATTTTCCAGAGTTCTTCCAATCTTGTTTTTTAAAATCAGATTATTTCATTAACACAGGTTACAAAGTGGCCCTGCTAACCATTAAAACAGCTGGAAAAGTACTGCCTAAAGCACAGAGGGGAAAAAACAAGTGGGTAGTAAAAGGCAGAAACCTCTGAAACTGGCTTTGATTCTGGAGAAGTGATAAAAAAATGGAACTATGCCTTTCAGGTTAGCCTGTATACAAAAACACTAACATTTCACCTAAAACTGGTTTAACACCACCCTCCCTCAATACAAGTTAATATTGTGATATAAAAATCAAGTACAGAGGCAACATTTTATCTTCAGGTAGCTTGTTCTAACCAGCTCAAGGTAACACTGAATAGGTGCATCAAAGTCAAATATATCCACACCTTGACTTGACCGGGCTGCTTACGCTAAAACAGCAAGCAAAAGGTAGCTACTCTGATGTGAAGATGCCTCTCTCTTTCATACAGTCAAGAAACAACCTCAAAGTAATGCAAAACGCTACATGGATGCCCTGAATAATAATGCAGCATAAGCCTATTCAAAGCATAGCGAGTGAGCATGGAAACAAGAGCAGGTGTCAGAGAGCAAGACCAGTCAGGTTTACCTAAGCTGTCTCAGAAGCAGCAATAAACTACCCAAAACTCTGTCAGTTTTATTCTGTTGCAAAGGAAGAAACCACATAAATCAAGAATAGAACCAACACAAACCCTCTCACCCCAAACTCAGCACTAACAAAAACTACATATGCAATGAGTAGCGCCGGTAGAGCTGTATCTGAGAGGACAGCGTGTAAAAAGGACAGATCCCTTCCCTTTTTTAAACTTCAGTTTTTTATTCACCCAGTATTACCCCTGCCTAGACAGATGCACTAAAAATAGCTACTACCAGACAAACAATTTCACACTCCAGACTGTTAACTGGCTCTCCAACATAAATTCAGAGATTTACTTCCACTCCTAACAGTTTTTTCGCTCTTATGAAATTACCAAATCCAATAAACACCAGCAGCAATCCACAGTGTCTGCCAAAAGCTGTTGAACTATTTCCCTGGCCAGTTTCTTTGCTCTTGTGCCTACAACACAACTACTTTAAACCAGCCCAAATACATGTACTGTAAGGCATTATAACAAATTAAGGATCTAACTTTTCTAACTGAAAACTACTAAGAAGAAATAGTTTATTTTCAGCAGGACCTCATCTACAACCCAGTTTGCTCTGTGATGGCACAAGCTATGTTAGCACAAAGACAGATTATTGCAGAAAAAGGAATAAGCAACTGAGATGGAAAAAAGGCTGGACTTTAGCAACCATACTGACTTTTCCCCCACCTACGCTGTTTCTATTATTATTAGTTTTAGAAAGGCTGACCATCTCATCACAGACAGCAAGTAAGTACAGGCTGGGTTGCTTCTTTTGGCAACAGTTCACACTTATACCTGAACTTTTTGCCACACTATAGACTTGATTTAACCACGCTCCATCTATCCCCAACAAGGCTGACATACTATAAGCTAAGGCGAAATCTTCATTAATTCTAGTGCCCCATCTGCTCTAATTTTTAACTCATCTTTTGGTGCCTTTTTTTTCCTTTAATTTTAAGGCTATAGACTCTGTTGACATGTTACTTATATAATAAAGCGTAGTGTCATTTAAACTAATCCAATTTTCACTTTAAGAAAGTCACATTTCAAATGAAGCACCTTTGGTTTGCTTTTTTACTGTTTTTCTGTGAGGAAGCAGGGATGTAACTGATTCCATTAGATCAAAGTATCTTCTCTCTAAAATTTACTCCTTGCTTGACACAGGAATAGAGCTTTTAATTTTATTAACTAGTCATTATAACATACACAACCTTAGTTACAGACCTTTTGGCCATGTCCGTATTCCACTCAGCCACTTTTCACTGGGTCTCCATTCTCCTTGTATTAACCTAATTAAGCTCAGTAACTGCAAATACAAGGTCTTCCACCTGAGACAGCGGCTATAAAGCAGCTTTACAGAAAAACACCTAAGTGTTTTCACTAATTAGAAGCACATCCTCACAGCAAAGGCAGCCTCTCTACACCAGGATGCATTAACAGATTTGCAGCCAGCAGGTATAAGGAAGAGATTATTTAGGCATCTCTGAGAGTCCTCCACTCTAGTACCATGTCCAGTTTTGGGCTCCCTAAACAATGAAATAGGGAGCTGGAGAACAGGATGAATGAGAAGCTGGAAGAACAGACTTTGTTCAATCTGAAGAAAAGTAGGCTAAATAGCAACGGGAGCTTTGTTGTCTTCAACTACCACTATTCATAGAAAAGAAAGAGACAGAGTACCCAGGAGAAGATGAGCTGCAACTGACACAAAGCTGCAATATCAAACTTCACATTACCCATAAAAAAAA
>VZRU01014464.1:0-25874 GCA_013398155.1 Pedionomus torquatus
AGCGGAGAGGGCGGGCGGTAAGGCTGTGCTGCGGTAGCCTTTGGCCGCAGTCGGGGGAAGCCCCGGAGGCTGAGGGTGGCCCGGGTGGCCCCGCGGGGTGTTATCTCGGGGTAGGCCTCGGCGGGGGCTCGCTGTGAGGGAGCCTGCTGGCGGGCTCCGAGGTCTGCCTGGAAAGCGTTGGCATCTGAAGAGCCAGGCGAACGTGGGAGGAAATTCTTACTGTCGAAGCAGAGCGCCTTACAAGAGGAAAGGGAGTCGTGTTTACAGATGACAAAACGGCGATTGTTTTCACTCTTCGCTCCTGAACGTGGCTTTTGTTGATTTAATTTAAAAACACATCAGCAATGTGCTTCCTGGCCTTCCTTTACTCAGCAATGCAGAGATCTGCAGCAGTAGTGAGAATCTAGTTTCTTCTTTAGAAATAAAGTATAAACTTTAACTTGTGATTTCTAAATAGTTACTGTTTCAGCCTCTAACATTATTTAGTTTCTTTGGTTGCTTCTTTTGGACAGCCTACATCCATGCCAATTTTTCTCTCTTTTAAAAATAAAGATGCACTTAAAACAGCTGACTAGAGGTCTGTTGCCTCGTGTGGAGGCTCAGGTTAAATAATATTTGTGACCTGGCTTAGGAGAGAAACCCAGGCATCAGATCAATTTGTTGAAAATTGTCTTAAACCTTAAAGTTTCTACAGTGTCAGTTGAACAAGGGCATAAACAGAGTAAATCTTTAATTTTGCCTACATTTTGCAGAAATACAGTAAATAAACAAGAGTGCCAAGCTTACACAGTTTTACTCAGGTTAGCTGGTTTGAGCAGATTTTTAAAAAATTATGAAGGAATGATGATGCGGGAGAAAAACTTTGCAAAATTCATGCTTATAGTTTCCATAAAGAGCATTTAAAGTTTGACTAATTCATCTGCACATAGTAAAAGAATGCTGCCTACTTAATTTTCACTAAACCAATGTTGTTAAAGAGCAAATTTTAAAAATAAGATTCTAACCAAGAGTTGATGTTGGATCATCACTGGCAGAAACATTTTGCCACAGGTTCAATGCTTCCTATAGATTTAGGAGTGGATACAACAACAATAATTTGCAGATGCATATGATTATGTCAAGGAAATGAGCATGTTTTGATGTCTATTTGGAATTTAGTGATTTTTATTTTTTATTTTTAGACTTCTGTGCTTCAGCTGTTAAATGTTAACTTCTCTTCAGAATAGAGGATGCTGCTGCTAATTGTTTCTGAAAGTGAAATAAAACACCTCAAATCAATACATACCAGCTTCTGGAAGAATTGATAACCTGTCCAAATACTTAAGACTTGTATTGACTATTCAGACTCTCACCTGTTCTCTCTGCAGTATTTTATAGATCTTGCCAAGCTACTTGGAAAAGAGTAAATGCTATCAAGAGCAAGCTGGTTTGTCTAATGTTTTTAGGATGTGGAAAACAAGGGAGTTACCAATGACCTTCAAGTCAAAGTCGAAGCATACCTATACTATTAATAATAGTGAATTTCAAATGGTATGCAATTTAGCTTTTATCCCACCCTCTGAATCCAAGAAGTATTAGAAGGCTTTCTGCTTTTCTTTTGTAGTCTTTATAAGATGCAGCTTCAAATCACTTTGTACTTGAGGTTTTTTTATGCTTTATGTTTTTTTGGTGCTAGTGGCGTTGTTTTTTTCAAGTACTTTTGCTGTTGTCATCCTTCTGCTTTGTTCCTCAGTCATGTACTTTTCTCTGCTTTCCTGCAGAATTCATAACTCCTGCAATAAATGTCTCTGCTTTTTAAAACCTCACAGTCAGCCACATCCATATATGCTTAATATATTAAGTTGTTGATCTCATCTCTGCGTTATCACTGTTGCCCTCAAATAGCTGTTGTTCCATTGAATATGCTTCCATTTAACACTCCTCTAGAGTGCTCAAACTGCTTTTGTGGAATCCCTCACTTGATGTTTTGTACAGAAGTGAAATATCGAGCAGCGCTTGTTACCAGTGCCAACAGAACAACAAGTCTTGTAAATATGACTTGAAGAAAAGTACTCATAATGAGTGATAACTTAAAATGAGTGGTAGAAATGCTAATTCTTCAGAGTAACACCAGAAGCACAAGAATTTCTTAGGTTTGACAAAACTTCAGAAAATTATGAGAAAGGTAACCTTTTTGTCTTCTCCATTAGGATCTCATTTATAAGAAGCAGCCTGATGTGTATCTGGAGCCACTAGTTTATTATAGATAAAAGATAGTCCCCAGTTTGATAATTAGAACTTTCAGAATTAGTAATGGGTTGCTTTTCTTCACTCTGACATTTTACTTCCTTTCCCCCTCATTCCCCTAGGGCTAAATATTTTTTCTCTATTTTCTTCTTTGCTACTGGGAACTAGGCTGGAAAACCAATGGGACTCTTGAGTAGGTAGAGGGTGAAAAACAGTCTCTGGCTGTACTTGAAAATTTTTGTAAAGTATTTCTCTGACAGTACTAAGGTGAGATTGATAAATAGCACTGAACAGAACTGTTCTCTATTAATTCTCAATTCTTTCCATCTGGAGCTGGGACAAAACATCAAAGACATTCTTCTAGACGAAAAGGACCTCTATTTTTAATTTTTTTTCCAATTCTGTCTGTATCACTGACTTGGCAAGGCAATGAAAACAAAGTTCTCACCTGTAAGCATATAACTATAGTTCTTTCTGTCTCAATTTGTCACTTCCTGAGTGGGTTAGGCAGAAGCAAAACCAAATAGTATCTTTATCTGCTATAGAAAAGGCGAGGTGATACTATAGTTGTTCTGTGCAGCAGAAATTTATCTCAATTTCGGGTGTAAACCGTAACGTTTCTTTAGGTATTCTCTATATGGGAAGCTGCAAGTGTCCAACCCACTTTCTCTGTGAGACACCTAAAACAAGGGACAAAAAAAATATGTTCAACCCTAGGAGTCTCTTAAAATACTGTGCTATTTTGCTTCAAGAACAAAAGCATCATCGAAACAGTACTGCCTTAATAAGTCTGATTCTGAGGGGCAATTGCTGGACTTTTCTTGGGCAAAAAATAACTGAATTAAACTGTAATATTCTTCTGTTTACAGAGATTTGAGCCCTTATGTTTTCAGGGCAGAAGAATCTTGACAAAGGAAAAAACACCATGAGGCTTCTCTGTACTTCACTTTCTCTTACCATGATTTGCTGGCTAGTTGAAGGAACCCTGTCCAAAACAGATGCAAAGAAAGGTGCTACAAAAAACCTGGAAGAAAAGGTAAGAGAAATAAATAAATTGCTTATCTTATCTAACATGTCCAGTGAACTAACTGAACTTTCATAAAGGGACTCTCATTCCGTCAAAACAATCATAAAGCAAACATGCATTTCCATTGAAGCTTATGCTCACACATAAGAAACTGTCCTTCAGCTTTTATGAGTGTCATAAATGGTTCACTCCTTGAACAAATGTGATATAGACTTCTGGAGCTTTATCCCCCATGCAAACTACGGAAGCAGGAAGATGTTGTCCCTCTTGCATGGTGAATGAAGACATACTTCCATCCCTTTGGCAAGGAGGGGCAGGGAGCAGTAGTTTGGACTAAGAGTGCTAGGTCATTTACTTGAAGGTGTTCTTAGCCTTGCAAATGGATCTTCATAGAAGAGTCTGAAGAGCCTGCTAACCAGCAGTTTCTTTGCAGACAGAAGTGGCTAAGAGTCCTGTAGTAAGCTGAGCAAGTGGAGCCAACATGCTGAAGTTTGCCTTAATCTGTTGAGCATGTTCTTGTTTCCTTGTTTTCTTACAAAACTTCAAGATGGCACAGCAGTGCAGGCGAAAGGGCATTTATGGAGAGGAAATATATTTACCAGTATATGTACCATGTATATGTACTTAGTGTTGCTAAGCACATTAAGTAAAAAAGTAAGTATGTTCAAAATCCTCTCCTTAAATTAGAGATCTAGTTAATCCTTCATTATGCAGATACATCTTTCATTGTCTGAATTGCTTGCTTGCTCAACGTCTATCAGGAAGAAGATCTAGTCTGCAGGCAATGAGGATAATATCCTTCAAGTCCTTATGCTGAATCAATAGATGGTTTCTGCTGCTCACCATGCACACTTTGTTAGACCTTCCCATTCTGTTTCTATCTGCTAAAACTATTTGTGCTATTTCAGTTGAAGCAGATCTTCCTTGAAGGAAGCTGTTCAGAACCTTGGCCCTCAGTAACCACAATGCAGCATACTCAGTCTAAAATATATCCATTTTAAAAGTCTTCAAGTTATTGGTTAAGAACTCCTAACCCCTTTTTATCATTTCTGGAGTAACATGCCAGAAAGCAAGAGAGCAGACCACCATCAGATGTGGTAAATGATGTTCTTTCTGATTATCACTTCTTGATTTATTGGGTTTTTTTTTTTGGTTATATGCTTTTTGCCTTGCAAACGATGTAAGTTTACTGATGATGAAAATAATTTCAGAGCACTTTCCTCCGTTTTAAATCAAACTACTTTGCATCATTTAAAAGAAGTGCTCAGTTTAATGATGTGGTTTGGTGGTTATTATTATTATTATCATCATCATCATTATTTTCTTTTTGAAGTCTGTTGCTATTGAAAGAGGCTGCCTTATACAGCAGGTTCTAAAAACTCTCTTCTTCCTCAAGATGCTGCATTCTGATAAAAATGTGCAAGACCGGGGACTTGTAGTTGTGGATCCAAAAGCAAAAGATATTGTACTGGAGCACAGAAGTTATTGCTCCAAGAAGATGAAGGAAAGACGTTTCTTGGGAGATGTTCTGGGATATATTACTCCTGTAAGTTAATAAAATTAATATTTTATTTAAAAATTAACAATTAGTTAATTTAATTAATATAAGTTAATATAAAATTAATAATAAAGTTAGTAAAATGTACAATCTTGCATCACTGCTTCAAAAGCATTTTTATAATAATGGGAACTTCTGGTCAAGTGATCAGAGGATTGTTTGGTAGTTGGATTGGAATTCAGGTGGTCTCAAACCCTTGTTCTCCCATCCATCTGTTGAAGGATGTCTGGCTTGTTGTTAAAACAGAGAAGATGATAGTCTCTTGTCCTTGATGAGCCATGTGAAGTTGCAGTAAAGTCAGATCAGGAGGGCTACTAAGTGTCCTCATACCATGCAGCCCCAACCTTGAACTTTTTAAATAAACAGTAAAAAATTTATGCTGTTGTCAAACAGATCTTTTTTTGCTATCTGGTCTTACTATTATTCAAAGCATCCTTTCTTGAATAATAAATGCTTCTTCCTTTTGTTTAGAAGATGCTTTTCACATGTTTCAATCTTACACTGCTCAGAAGTTAAATAGGTGCCCTATACATTTTCACCTTCACCTTTCTCAAATTCTCTTGAACATAATTGCAGCGCCTTGAAAATTCAAAACTGTGTTGGAGTCTACATGCAATCTCCCATGGTTCAGATGGATTTGCAAAATTTGAAGTTTGTTTTCCATGTAGCTATCAGCTATAAAAATAACATCTCAGAAAGTTTTCTGAGACTAACAAATAGGGGTCTAGCAAATGATAAAATTTCTGTTAAATTATTTGTGTTTGTCAGAAGTGAATGGTATATCTTGCTTTTTAGCCTCTCACTTTTTTTTTCTCCTTTCTTTTGCAAGTGGAACAGCCATGGCTATGACATTGCTAAAATATTTGGAAACAAATTTTCACTAATCTCACCAGTCTGGTTACAAGTGAAAAGGAGAGGGAAAGAAAGGTTCCAGTTCACTGGGCTCCATGATGCTGATAAAGGTGGTTTTTTGTTTTGTTTTTTTTTTTTTTTCTTTGAATATGCATTGCAAGTAAGATTTGGTATTGTTGATTATTGGTCTGATAGCTTTGGCAATGTATGCATGTGTGTTTTTCTGGCTCTTCCTCATCGTAAAGTACTGTTACATTTTTGGATGAGTTTTCTTCAGAGTGAGCTTTTTCTTGCCCGCACCTCCTTCCACATGTGTATATAGTTGATCTGTCCAAAGCATAAGTAGAAAGATTGTTCAAACAGGCTGGATGTAAAGCCCCTCTTAAAAAAAAAGGAAGAAACAAAGAATCTGTACAGGTATAGAGACTATCTATCTGGTGTTTGCACTGTGCAGTTGTTTATCTGCTGCGGGTTTTTTCCCTCTGCAAAAATGTTTGGGTGAATATGTTTTGCGAATAGAAGATAATTTAAGATATTTTTTTCCTTTGCTGTCAAGACATTGGCAGCAAGTTGAGATTTCAGCTTAAATAATAACTATGTTTTTAAATAATAACTAAGTAGGTTATGATTTTGAACTTGATTGAAACATTTGTCTGCAGAATCTCATTTGGAACAGCTATGATTCTTCCCATATTAATGCCTGCTAACAAATTAATTCTAGTACAGTGACCACTGGGAGGAGCAGATGGAACACTTGAAAGTACCATCTTATCACACGTCCGCCCCCAGTCCCCCTTGTCAAAATAAAGTTCCTCCCAAGTGACCAAGTGATACTTGGTGACTACAGAAGTGTTGTTCTGAGTAGGCAGTAAGATAGTTTCCATGATGAGGCAAAACTGGAATCAGTAGGGAAGGGCTGGGTAAGGACTAGTAAGATTGCAGTAAATGCTAATTATGCTGTGGTGTAGGTGAATAGCTTCAAATTCTGTGCATGAGAGGATGTTTTATCTCTGTTGGTTATGAACTAGTAGCCTGTGGCAGGAAGACAGATATAATGAAACTGTCCTACATTATTTGAAGAATGCTTTAAATTACATTATCATTGTCAACATCATTTATATTTTAACATTTGTTCTTTTACTTGATAATACTGTTTGACAGGCTGGATGAAAGATGTCAGAAAAACCTCCAAAACCATCAAAATAGGTGAGCCTCTGGTTTGTGTTTGTTTTTCATCTTCTTAAACTGCTAGAAGAGCAAAAGAAGGCTTTGTTCCAGATATATATGGGAGAAAGGGAAGTTACCTTAGCACAGCTGTATGAAGGAAAAAGTGTGAGAAGAAAAATAAAAGCAGTTATCTGTAGATAGCTAAGTAACTGAAGTGTTGATTCTGTTGGTGCCCTAATGTTTTGCCTAAACCTCCTGTCTGAATACATGCTGGGTCACAAGGCCCTCTCTGGAGGGGTGCTTTGTATACAGCACTATATGCTTACCCCTGCAAAGGGGTGCTTTGTATACAGCACTGTATGTTTAACTATTTGAACAGTTTTCAAACTTGTTGCTCGGGGGATCAACTAGTTGGAAAAAAAATATAAAAATCTGATTCAGTCAGAGTTTCCTGCATGGTAGCAGAAAAGTCGTCCTTTGGCTTTTCTCCCCTGGAAGCTGGGAACTCAAGGGGTGTGCTACAGTGTTTGTCTCTAGGGAAAATTGCAAACATTGCTATAGAGATAATACTGTACTAGACTTCTTAGATTTGTCTATAGCGAGAATTCTGTGGAACTGTGAAACCCTTCTTGACTCAGACAAGAGTATGAAACTTGAAATGTTTTAGAAAAAATTGAATACTCAGATATTTTAAATTACTTGGGCTGCCAGATTATAAAGCTTTTGAAATCTCTCTAAACCCTTCTAAAATTCCATTTTACATCTGTGGTGGTTAGAAAGGGCTTAGACATAGCTCTGTTGCTGGCTTTTGCAGTGTACGTGATTATCAACTGTTCCAACAGCTGACTCTTGTCTGACTATGTTTTTAGTGTTTTAAGTGTGTTGCTAGAAAAAGAAATTACATGAGCTGAATTACCCGTGTATTCCAGAATAAAAATCTTTCATAGAGCCTTGAGATAAGAAGAGTGGAGTAATAAAAGGCTGTGTACAATAGAGTGAATTAGAGTTTGAGGTGAACTTTTCTGTCTTGTTCTTGTGGTAGAAGACATACACAACTTACAGAAAGATTACTGTTTTATGTTGGTGTTCTTTTAAGATTCTACTTGGGGCCCTAAGTGGTAATTGAATTAATATAGTTCAATCAAGTGAAGGTATCTTTTCTTAAAACTTGCATCAATGCTGGCCTTTAATTAAAGATAAAATGAAGAATGTTGTACAGTGTCAATTTATCTGTGCTGCCAAAGCTGGTCAAATAAAAAGAGTAATGATCTCAGTCACGGGATACATCACTTAGTGGCATTTCTTCTAGTATCTGATGTATTCTGTTTCTGCAGAAATATTTTAGTGTAGATAATAAATTCTTAATTTTCAGTACTGGTTGTTGACTTTGCTTGATAGTGCCTCGAATTTTGTTTGATGGCTGGACTTATCAGGACTTCGAGAGTGTGTTTGGCAGTGAGGATGAGATAGAGGAACTTTCCAAGAACATGGTTCTACTAGCCAAGGTAAAAAGAGTTTTTGCTAATACTTATAAAATAGTGTGAGATGGTATTTGATTCCTTTTGTAATGTGTATTTTCTCATAGTTTTATATTCTACAAATTAAAATTCTACTCCAAACAATGCTGAGGCAGGATTCTTAAGAGTGTGTCCTAGTATGTGTCCAATTCCTGTAAATATGAAGTATAGCAACACTTAAGTGCAGTTAACTACAAGTCTAAAGGGAGACTACGTAAGTCTGATCAACATAGCCTTATTAAGTTATTTGGTAGCTACACTGGTGGCTTTTGCCTACTATAAACTGTGATTGATAAAACATGTTTCATGAATGAGCTGAATGTTATACAGGCAATAGTGGACACCTGATAAACTTCTCATGGAGATCACCTAGTAATCATACTGCTTTTTTTTTTTTTTTAATTTTTGATAGGCAGAAAACGCATCAGGAGTGCAATGAGTGCTGTTTTCTGTGTTACAGGAATATATTCAGGCTCAGTGTGCTAAAGCTGATGAGCCACTTATAAGAATAACTCACTGGATATCTGTTGCTGTACACTTTTGTTCAGGTCTGACAAACCCGTTTTCCTAAAATGTTAAGAGGCTGGGTGGAGGAGAAGTGGATTTTCCTTAAGGAATGGCTACTGCTAAAGTTTTCTGGGAAGCCCTTTAGCTAATGACTTTAGAGCTATTCACATATAGGACTAGACAAGTTGCACCCAAAAGATGTTCAGCTTCAGTGGTTGATTCATGACAGCCTGTTTAATTACCATCAGAATATTTTTTCTTACCTGCTACATGATGCAAAGGAATCTTAGTGTCCTCTAGAGGAAGATGGATGTAGAGGTAAACTGAATATTTCCTTAGAATTTCTAACTGATACATCAGTTTTAGAACCTCAGTAACAGTTGGCCTTTTAAGAAAAAGGTACTCAAGTACAACAGTATCCTTGATCATGCTAAACATAAATTATCACAAGTGAGATTAACTGTGGGAGATGTTTGGAATCATATGTATGCCAAGTTAGCATGTCCATGTTTAGACTCTAGAGCTCTTACATTTTTTCCCAGTGCATGTAAATGTGTGTCAAATGATTTGCTTAACAACCATCTTACATTAATGGCTGAATTTTGCAAATCCAATACTGGTTTATCCTGTAAGAGTAGAAGTCATGGGTAACTAATAAGAGATTTTCATCTTTTGCATGTTTGTTAAATGATTTGTGCTTCTCTGACTTCTTAATGAAATGCTACATTAAAGATGAAGCTGGTAAGAGAATACAAAACATGTTTAATGCACAATGGTACAACTTCAATAATTGTGTGCTTTTATATTGTACTATCATCTCTGGTACAAGCATAATGAATAAGCATGGTGATTAACTGTATGTTGTTGTCAATTCTGTTTATTTAGAATGAAAATTTTGATGGTTTTGTAGTTGAAGTTTGGAGTCAGCTGGGAAATCAAAAGCAAAAGTGAGTATAAGACTAGGATGCAATTCCCAAAAATCAGCACTTTTAAAGCATCTTTTTAATTTGTCCATGTTGATTTGAATTTGTCGTTATAGATAAATACACATTCTAGGACAACTGAAGATTGTTCTGCTTATTGTAGAATAGAGTTCTCTCTGAGTTCTCTTTGAGAACTCTACACGAGCTCCAAGATTACATAATAATCTTCATAGTGGGCCTGGCAGACATTAGCCTTTCATACTTGAGTTCTGCAAGATGTTGTACAAGGGTGAAGAGGATACCTCAATTGTCTGCTTACTCAGACGTTTGCCCTGGCCTTTGTTCTAACATTGGTTTGGTTACTCGGTGAAGCTTGGAATCATGGGATGTTTTTAAGACCAACAAATTTGAGTGAGTAAGGAAACCTTCTAAACTCTTATACAGAGATCTTTTAGACATACTGAAAGTAAAACCAAAATCCTCAACCTGAAGCAAAACTAGGGAGAAACTGCCTTCCAGTTCTTGCAAGCACAATATATTCAAAACTTTTGGGTAGTTGATCTACCTTTTGATAGCTCCACTATGAAGTTACAGTGAGTCTGAATATTAAGCTGTTTTGTGACATGTTCTAATCCACTGCAAATAAAAAAAAAACACCCTTGAGCAAAAGCCCCTTGGCTGTCTTAACATCTTGGTCAGAGTCAAGATAAAGCAAGTTCCAAACTGCTGCTTCAGGAGGAAAAGGTAGAACAGAACATGTGGTGAAATAAATAATTCAGTGCAGCAGTCTTACGATTTTGTTTTAGTTTTCTCAGGAAATTTAGGCATCCATTTGCTAGAGCACAGTATTCCTACTATCTCCTTGTTGCCTAAAATGTCTGGGGTGGGAAATAGCTTAAAAGAAAGCTTCACAGAGTGAATGGTTCATTATGGAAGATTTTCATTTTTCAGAGATGGTACTTTCAGGTTCTTCCATTTAGGGCAAATCTTATTGACTGATGGTATGTAATAGCTATTTCTAGAACTGAGTGTGCTATTAACGGAGTCCTATGTTTTACCTTTGAAATCAACACTTGGGAACAAAGAATCAAAACTAGAATCTTTGTTGCCTTGTTAACAGCTCCACCATTTGTACTGAACAAATAATCCTTAAGCTAAATGCTCTTGCATGTAATTAGGTGATTTGCCAGGTTATTCCTAAGATCTGATCTCTATCCTGAGCCCTAAAGCTATTGCAATATCCTAGTAATACAGCCAACAAGGAGATTTTAGCAATAGTAACTACCAAACAGAAAATGGGTGTAGTGGACAGTTTATCTACTGTGTTTATTCATGCTTTTCCTATTAGTTAACTTACATGAATGTAAGACAGAATGTATTACTGTCATTTTAAAGCTCACAGAACACCAGTTTAAGCACAGTAGCAACGAAGTGCTGTATTGTAAATGACACACGTGAACAAAGCATGCTTTTCTGTTAGCTCCAAGGGGATTTGTGGTATGGTAGAAATGTTACACTTTGCCAGGAGTAACACTGGTTTAAAACAGCACTGCGTGTCTCATTGTATGTGATAAGACGTATTTGTACTAGCAGAGTTACTGCTGTTTACTTACTCTAGCCTTCAGTATCAGAGTGCTATTTAGGTGAAGTAATAGAAGCCCCACTTACACATTCACAGTCTGTCTATTATTGATAGGCAGGAGTGGAAAGTATTTTCCTTAACTGCAGGGGAAAAGGTTATTCTCTCAGAGTAGAATGGTAACTCCTTCCTTTGGTCTGAGTCAGCAGTGTTTGATCATTTGTGGCCACCTATAAACAAGACTTTAGGATTATCCTAACTAAAAATGTGAAAGATGATGTTTCAGAGGCAGAAAAAAAGTGAATAGAAACAAAGATTATGAACTGCGTTTTTTTCCTCATCTTCAATACCAGTTTTGATTTTAAGTGCTCCATTGTAGACTCATCTCTTTTCCTCCCTTTATTGCCACTTTCTTAGAAATGGTTAGAGTGTTTAAGTTGCAAAATACCTTGTGTTACACTTTCTGAATAAGGCTAATCTAGGCAGCAAGCTGAAGCTAGGCTTGTGTGTAGAATTACAGTTGTTTTGTGAAAATAGAAGCACATAAATACATTAAGATTTTATATCATGATGCTTGTAAATTATGGGACCAGTGCTTTAATTCTGAGAATAAGTCGGTTTGTCTTTCACTTGCCTTAAATCCGGATGGCTTGGGTTTCCAGTGTCTCAGGGGTTTTCCCTGTCAATGTTTTTTGGAGTGTATAGGTGCTTTGAACCGACCTTAAGGAACAGAATTAAGTGAACTTAGCACCTTGACAATCCTGTATTTTTATTGCACATTGGGTGCTTTTACTTTGGGACCTCTTAATTTCCTCTGGAATAGCAGAGCGGAGTTATTAGTGGTAAATGGGTAAGCACGGACCGTCTTTCGCTTGGCTTGTCTCTGCGAAAGAATTGGAGCAGCCCATGATCTCCTTGGCCCACAGAGTGGCAGTATTGTAACATGAGTCAAACCTAAGCTGCCTTGTCAGATTGCTTTCGAAATTGTCAGTCAGTAGTAAAACCTGTTCTTAAGCTTGGAAGGGTGGGGGACAGTTGACAGGCAGATCTCAGCAGAGATATGACTCCTAATCCTTGGGAGATGTGAAGTGTTCATAGAACAACAATTGTGTATGCTCCATATAAAGCATCTACATGAACTGCTAGGTACCTGAAATTAGCTTAACCTACTTCTAGGTAAAGGAACAAAAGATCATAATGTTACTCATAATCTACTTCAAATTACTTTTAGAGCTGGCTGGCAGTACAAGGAGACCTGATTAGCTAACGCATTTTATTCCAATTATTTAGTGTGAAAAAGTTTTAGTTTAAAAAGAACATTTTTAAAAAGTTGTGGGTGTTTTTTCTGAAAATAATAAGGAATAATCTCACATAAGCAGTTAGCAACATGTTATTGAGACACAATACAGGTGCACAGAAAATATCTGGGGATATGCTGCAGCTGCTACTTTGCCTTATGAAATGACAAAGCAGTGGTGTGGATCTGGGAAAAAATATTTCACTTAGAATCATTCTGGTTTTCATTTTTCAAAACCTAAAGTAGGTGTACACCTAGCTATTAAATTAATAAATAATAAAATGGGAATTAATTATTCTAGTGCATCCTTTTGTGTATCTGTGTTGAGGGGAAAGATGAGATAATAATTCCTGTTATTTTCTTAATAGTCTTATGGAAAAGATCCGTGACCCATCCAGTATCCTACCTTAGCGGTGCAGGAACACTTAATATAGCACAAATTTCTTTATCATACTTAAAATGCACCAATATTTCTTGAGGCAAGTGAGTCTGCAAAAGAATCTGAAAGCCTGCAAATTGGTGTCCTAACTCACTAATAAATTACTTTATGTTTTAAGCACTAGATGTATCAGAAAGCTGGGTTAATTGCAGCTGAAGCTCTCCTCTCATTAGATCTCAGCTGAGCAAGTCTCCCCGTGATAGTTTGCTTGTCTGCTTGTGCAAAGTTTTTGTAACCCATAAATCTTGTGACTGGCCTCTTTAAAAAGTTATAATCACTGAATGTTTTTAAAAGCAGGCAAATTCAGACACTTCTCTGTCAGCCCTATGCATGTTTCTAGGAAATCTTGGGGGTTTGTGTACTTACTTCAACATTAGAAATTAATGAAAATTGTTCCTGCAAGGCCTGAGGAGTTATCTGAAAAGAGCCTTCAGTTTCCTGTTTATCCTAGCTGGCATGACAGATGTAATAGAATGTTGCTAAGATGTGATCTTGCAGACACAAAATTCTGTGGTTTAAGTCTCACCATGTATCTTTTGTTTTACATCTTCTTAAGCAGAACTAATATAATCTGGTTTCATTTCTTTTCAGGACCAAAAAAAATTTGTATTCCGTCTGTTTTGGGGCTTGAATTGCTCTGTAATGCTCAGCAAACTGAAGTGTTAAATTATATTATTATCTTAAATTAGATGAATCTGTTGTGCTGCTTCTTTTGAATACTCATTTAAATATTGACTTTACCAACAGTATAAATTTTATATAGGATAATTATGTGCCTAAATATAGCAGCCTGGTTTCATGTGAGATATTCTAAGCAGCCTGGTCTCTGGCTGTTCATATAGAGTCCTAGATGCCTTGAGTCTTACACAGCAACCCTGTATGTGTGCTTTGCATATATTTGGATATATAAAATGGCACTAGGTTCTGATATTTAGATGCCGAAATACCACCTGTTCTATCATAAGAACCTAAATTGTATGTGTGGACCTAAGTTTGGGGTCCTGTAGACAGGAGTACAGTATCTTCTATAGTACTGGCACATCTTTCCTATGATTTCTGAGAACAGAATTACTGATACACAAATCATAATGAGATTAAATTTAATGTGAGGTGAAAGACTGCATCTAACTGATACTGCCTCCTCTCATGCTGAATGTCATTGCACAGTGAAAAAGTATTCAGCTTCCCATCTTTTAACACATAGGAAATTGGTCTCCTAACAAATGTCTAAATTAACCAAGATAACCTTTGCAGATGATGCCTCAATTCTAATGTGTTTTGCTGCTTCTTGTAGTTTAAACCTGCTTAATAATTAAATAACTGTCTTTTATATAAAACTTTATTAATAAATTTTGCAATAAAATATTACAAGTTATTAATCCTGTAGCATTTAAGTTTAGACATGTACATGGCAGAAATATTGAGGTAACTGGGCAAGCATGCAAAGGTTCTTCTGCTTATTTAGTTAAGAGGTAGACAGGACTGTGTCTTTCTTGTTAATCTCAGTTCGGGCTTTGAGTGTTGTTTTTTTCTTCAGAGACATGGGTCATGTCATAAAAAAGACATGAATGTAGCCATCAGAATCTCACAGCATACATAAAAGTGCATGCATTATTCTGATCACTCTGGAATTAGCTGACAGGTGACAACAGGTGGCACTGCCATCACACAGACTCAATCTGGAAAATTTGACTTTTTGGTTTGGGTTTTTTTTTTGTCATCACGTGCTGCAGGCACTTGGTATCATGCAGAAGATGACCTTCAGACATCTTATTAATGTTGGTAGGAGTACAGGAGCAAAAGCTCTTCTGTCAGTTCTATCCCTCATGTTAGTCCCTGAAAAATTAATCTATTAATCAAAGATTTGCCATAATTCACTCCAGTTTCTTGGTATTAACTAGGCAATGAAATGGCACAAAAGGGCAATTTCTTCTTGAAATAGACAGCTTTACTCTGTCCAATTTTCTTGACAAGGCATAAATTTTATGGAGTACTGACTACCAAATTGTGCAAAAAAGTGGCTGAAGGTGGAAGGTTGCAGAGTTCTGAAGGGTTACGTAAATGAATGGAAGGATATAACAGCCTTATTTGTGAGAGTTCTGAAGGATGATGTAACTGAAGGGAAGGATATAACAGATTTACTTGTCTTCTGCAAGGCTTTTTGAATATACCTACATGCACTCCTGTGCATTAAAATAAACTGTACTACAAAGTGTCCCAAATGAAACAGAGCAGCAACGGTGGAAGAAGGGACTCCTGAAAAAATAAGCTGTCCTCATGCTTTGGGTGATGAATATTTGGAGCTCTGCATGCTTTATAGGGAACAAGATACTTTGAAATCATGAGCACTAGGAAAATTGACCCACCAAATAGTAGTGATAACAAAAGGCCTGAAATAGTAGGAATGAAGCAGACTTTAATTAGCTAGAATAGAGGCTTAGAGCTGCCAATGTTTTTAGTAGCTACTCTGAAGTTAAATTTGACAACGGTGAAGTCTCTGGTAAATATTTAATGAAGCCTTTTCAGGAAGACTGATTCTATTCCTACTTTTCTGCACCTCATTATAATGTTTAAAATGTCAGCAGCTTTTCTTTCAAAATTACCAGTGGTAATATGGGAGAATATTTTTTTTAAAACACTGGAAAGCACTGTTGTGACACAGTAAAGTTTTAATTTATAGCACAAGATAAATGAGCATTCTGCTCTTGCTGTTTGGGAGAGAGGGGAAGAGTGTACATTTGAATTACATAATCTGTCTTGGTTGACAAATGGAAGGGAGCCTAAATTAAGTCTTTATCCATTAATCCTGTCTTATTTGCTAAAAAGTTTTAAGGGCCCAGAGACCTGATTTGACAGGTTAATGACCAGATGTTAACCTGGGTTTCTTGAGCAAGAATCTGCAGTTGTCCAGCTACCCTTTCTCTTCCTGACTTCCTTCAAGTTGAAGCTAATTATTTTTTGGTGGTGGGAGGAGAGAAGTGGCTGTTTTGATAGAGTTTGGTTTTAATTAGAGTCCTGTCTGTTACCTACAAAATAAAACCAATAATCTAAACTGTACTCCTGCCCCATTATCAGGCCAAAAATCTCTGTCCTTTATTTACAGGTGTAGGCTGTGGTTCTACACTATATGCCTTTCTAGTTTTAAAATATGACTAGTTTTGTGAAGTCACTGGTTTTTTGCCCATGTCACTGCTTTTCTGGATACATTTTTACCCCTGCTGACTAACCACTAGTGTCTGATATAGCCAAGAAAAGGGGAAACCTTGAATTCAGTATTCACTTGATTTATTTTTTTTCTCTTCATCTTGTTCAGAATAATCCCAACTGCTTTTCTTCTAATTCTTCAAAGAATTTCTACCTGGATAATGAAGTTTTAGGAGCTGAGGCAGATACATGAAGATGCAGAGTGGGCGTGAGGGTTTTGGCCTTGTTTCTAAATTAAAAGAAAAAGTCATTATCTTGCTTTACACCTATATTAGGTTCTTTTATCCTATTCTGCCTCTCATTCTGTCCCCTCACCTTATAAAGAATTAAATTTAAAATCAGCAAGTGTTTTGCATGGTGTGGAAGTCTTATATTTCCTGCAGCTTAAAAAGGCAGGCTGGGAGAGAAGAGAGATCCCTGCTGATGAACAATGTAGAATCATCTCAGAGCCAGAGGAATTCAATCTTGGTGAAATTTATATGTAGCATCTCTGAAATGATAAAGCATACACTCATACTGCAGTTTGGGCATAATTAGTTAAAAAGGTCACTTAGCCATGAGGCACAAATCAGTGGGAAAGAGGGCTTAGCCTGTTCTAATACTGATTATAGTTTTTGATAAGACTATGTCACATGGGAGCTGTGATGTGTATTTTGGAATCAATAAATGTCTGTTTAGTTTAGTGCTGTAATTTTTTAATGCATTTCTGTGGAAAAGGATTCTTCTTAGCTATAATTGATTTGCCTGAATCATGACACTCTTAATGTGGAATGCATATGATAAGGAAATGGGAGGGAAAGCCGTTACTTTCCCAGAGCAAGAATGACAGAAGTACATGCTGCAGACAGACTAAAAGCTGATTCCTATAACCTTGTGTCTCCCCACGAAAGAGAAATATAGGTGGCAGTGTGACAGTTCATTGTCAAGAGCTGTTCAGCTCAGCCAGCTCTTAAACTATAAGCACAAAATACTGATACTATTGAGAAAGTGATAAAATTTGCTTTGCCAGGATTGTGAGAGTAATGAATTAGGAAGTTTTCATCAGGCATCAAACCGTTTCAGGGAAACTTAAGATACTTTGTTACCTTTGAATAGTCTCTACATTGTGCAAGTCAATCATCATTACTGTGATGGATAATTATATTGGAAGATCAATGCTTTCAGAAGAGTATCTCAAGGATGATATTGCTTTGAAAAGCATGACAGGACCAAAAAGTTTCTGGGAGTTCAGGTCTAATTCAGTTCAAGTGGAGCAAACAACTTGGATGATTTCTTATCTGTATTTTGCCTTTCCTGCTTTAGTACTTTAAGACTACTGTAATGGGCTGCGAAGTTGCTTATACTCGGTTTAGGTTTAAGCATAGTTCTGAACAGATCTAGAATTCTGTGCTAATACCATGTCTGACTGCCTTTGTGGATCCAGCCTGTCAGTGGATAAGTATGAAAATTGACTTTGTTATGAGAAGTCTAATGACTTAAGGAAGGCACACAGAGGGCCATATTTATAGTGCAAATTGAGCATGATATTGGACTCCTCTTAAGATAACAGTAGCCATTAAACTTTTTTGTTTGTGCAGTCTGTCTCTGAAGGATTTTCTATTAATATCACCCTTCAAATCAGGAAGAAAAAAAACCAGTTTATGTGAGAGTTTTGGAGTTTATTTTCCCAATTAAATGTTTATAATTTAGATATGAAAATCAGCTTTTGTGAAAGCTTTTTAATGATGCATGTGGAAGATGATACTTCTGGATATGACATTGTCAAACATTTGTTTTGTAGCTATACTGTACTGAGAAACAAAAGGATTATTTATACAGAAAAAATCAGCAGCAGAAATGTTTCTAGATACAGGCTTCAGGAATACCCTTTGAAGATTACACGTCTTGCTTTGAAAGCGACTTTACAAATTCACAGACCTCATGTAGTAATAGAGTGACAACTTGAATCTTTTCCATAGCTGCTTTGATTCTTCCATTGATTTAGTTCTTTTTACTGAATATGACCTGAAGAGATAACCTGCTCTGATAAGATATTCTGGTTTTACATCCTAACAATGCATAATTAGATTAAAATAAAACTAGGGAATGTTTGAGCCCCAAGGTGATCAGCAGTTCCAATAAAACTTAGACTGTCTCTGGCAGTTCAGCATTCTTAGTTCTGAAAGAGCATAAATCTCTGCTCAGTCTTTCTTATTTTTTTTCTGCAATGGTCATCCACTACAAGATATGTTTGGCTCTCTTACCAGCTGCATATTTTCAATTATTTCTACAGTTACTTGTTAACGTGCACTTGCCAATACATAGCAACAGTTTTACTGCCTTTCCCTCTAACAATATAAATTTGTGTTTCAGAGAGTTGATTCACTTGCTCCTTCACCTTTCTGAAGCTCTGCATGAAGCACAACTTAAACTCATACTGGTCATCCCTCCTGCAGTTGCAGCAGGGTAAGTATTCCTATTTAGGTGTCAGGTTTCAGATGAGATTCTTGTCTGATACACAATAATTTCAAAGTTTTGTATATAGCTATGCAGCCTAAATGAATAAGAAATAATTTGAATTTGATTGACAGCCATGTCTTCATGCATGTTGCACTGAATAGTCATAGTAACTATGTGTGTTCATATATACCTCACGACTCTTGATTTTGAAATAACTTGCAGAGGAACCTGCTACTGTGATGTTAACCCAAAATGAATGGTAAGAACTTCTAGGAGAGCAAGAGCAGGAACAGTTGTGGAGCTTAATGACTTGTTGCCAAGGAGTGAAAAAGGTACCCATGAAGGTACATTTTAGAAAAAGTGTTCCGAACCTCTGCACGCGATTTCGGCTGTGGTAGATAGCACTTATTCTTCAAGTAAGAAAAACAGAGCGATGGGAAGAAATTATATCTATAATAGGGCTATGAGGTTTTTAAATTATTTATTTTGACTTCATATTTAGAATTGTTAATGATTCTGTTTATTTGTGCAATGATTTAAATCTGATGGATGTAACTGTTTATATGCTCTTCTGGTTCAACGGTAGTAAACAATTCTTATCTTTCAGTGTTTATAGCAGAGAAATGCTTTCTAGGATTGTATTTGTCAAAAAACCAAAGCCCATGTGGAAAAGGAGAATGTAATTTCATTGTATGTGGAAACAATTTGAATCCTCTTAATTTTTAAATTTTTGGGAAAAGATTCTACATTGTCCCCAAGTGATTTATTGTAAAAGTGAAAAAAAAACCCCACAGTTTCACAATATCTCTAGTCTCTGTCTGGAAAGAAAACAACATTCCACTATTTTGGTATTTCAGGGAGATTGTATCTGGTCCTTCATGGTTTTATGTGATCAATCAGTGATGTACATCCATGTGAGAGTGAGCAGACAGAACAGAAGTCAAGGGTGGAAGCTGATTCAGAATATCAGCAGAGTGATGTGATTTCATTATTGTGATTTCAATTTGAAACGTAGACTATGCCAATGATATAAAGTATTAGCAAGAATTCCAGTGTCCGTCTGCCATTTGGTAACATTTGTTCGTATTTGGACATCCCTCTAGGTTAAAAAAAAGATGTGTGGTATTCTTGAATCATGAGCATAGCTATCTGCTCTGCTACCTTGTGGAAGAGTGTTTATAGAACAGTACTACAAGGATATACAAGGAATACATCATGCCTTTCAGAGACTTGTGGTAATAAGGGTTATCTTATCCTAACAACTACCAGGTTCTGAATCTTTGTATTCCACTCACCTTTCCTTGTTTCTCAAAGGTGATCAGAGAATGGTAGAGATTGGAAAGGACCTTTGCAGATCATCTTCTGCAACTCCAACAGGTTCACCTAGAGCACATTGGACAGGAACTACAGGCTGGTTTTGAATATCTTCAGGGAAGGAGACTCCACAACCTCTCTGGACAGCCTGTTCCAGTGCTCTGGCACCCTCAAAGTAAAGAATTTTTTCCTCATGTTCAGACAGAATTTCCTGTGTTCCAGTTTGGGCTTATTGCCTCTTGTCCTGTCACTGTGCACCACTGAGAAGAGCCTGACCCCATCTTCTTGACACCTGCCCTTCAGATATTTATAAGATTGATGAGATCCCCTCTCAGTCTTCTCTTCTCCAGGCTAAACAGACCCAGGTCTCTCAGCCTTTCCTCAGAAGAGAGGTGCTCCATTCCCTTGATCATTTTCACAGCCCTCTGCTGGACTCTCTCCAGTAGTTTCTTGTCTTTCTTGAACTGGGTAGTCCAGAACTGGACACAGTACTCCAGATGGGGCCTCACCAGGGCAGAGCGGAGGGGGAGGGTGACCTCCCTCCACCTGCTGGCCCTTCTCTCTTTAATGCACCCGCAAGAGACCATTGGTCTTCTTGGCAATAAGGGCACATTGATGGCTTATGGTCAACTTGTTGTCTACCAGGACCCCCTGGTCCCTCTCTGCAGAGTTTTCCAGCAGCTCTGCAGAGAGCGATACTGGTGTGTGGGCTTATTCCTCTTTAGGTGCAGGACCCTATACTTTTCCTATTACAGTGTGGATAGGCAAAATTTTAAAGCTATATACACGTCATTGGTCATGGCCTTTTACTGTCAGAGTGAGATGCTCCAAACCCCTATTAGTTGTTTTTAAGAGGTTTGGTGGGGGCTCTTGTAGTATGGGACTGCAGTATAATGAAGCGTAGCCTGTTGTACATACAAGAAACTGTCTTCAGAAAGTAATTGAGTATGTTGCAGTGTGTTTTGCTAACAGCAGAATAGGTGATATACAGGGGACGCATGCTAATCCTATGTTGTCCTTGTTCCTTATCCCTGAATTTTACCAGGAGGTACCTCACATGGTTATGCAGATATTTTTGCCCTAGAGGCCATGACTTACTGATCATAAACCTGAGGAAGACATGTAAAATTTGTGTAGTTGGCAGTGCAAGATTATTTTTTTCTAGGTTTCCTTTTTTCCTTCATTCTGTTCAGCAACCTTATGCCTGCACATGAAAATTCAGTAACATAAGTCACTCTTAAATATAGAGCCCTTATTAGGTATTTTTCAGATAAGAGCTGAAGAAAAATACTACAATGTCTTATTTTTTCTCACCTTGGGTTGTGTATCAGTATGGACAGGCTCACAGCCACTGCAGCGTATGACAGTTTAATAGCACGGTTTCAGGATGGTGTTGCACAGCCTCCTAAATTTCTTGTAGGCTGTCACAATTTTTCAGTGTACATTGATTTTCAAGGTGCCAAAAAGGCTTAGAGAATAGAATGCCTGAGCAGACTTGTAAATGTCCCTTCTGCTGCTGGACTTTTCTCTGCAATGGTCTCACGTTTTTTGTTGAGTTTTGGGACAAGTTCCAATAGCACCAAAGAGAAACAATGTATTTCTGTCTACAGGTATCCTAAGCTTAAATGCTGCCTGCTGAAAAGATCCTGGGACCCTGTAGGTAACTAAAAAGTTGTCTATTTGCTGAGCAGAGTTAGCATCTGCGCTGTAACTGTGATGTCACCTCCTCTGTAGGTTAGTGATGTAACTTCGTTAAAAATTATTCCTGAATATAAGATATGTACTTTCTACCATCTTAAAACTCTAAGCCCGGAATAATATCTCTCTGATTTTGTTCTTTAATAGCTGCATGAAATCTGATTGCAATTTCTTTTCTGTAAAACTGTGTTCTTCAGGATGGTTTTTGTTGCTTTATATTTTCCTCTCTTGCACAATGTAATTGTTTTATATCCTTAAAATGAAATGACTAATGCAAAAATTCCTGTGCTTCCATGTGTGGCTGGCCACCAAATTTTGATAGGCGGAGAGGGAGAAGCAATGTGTTGAAAACTAGGAGAAAAGCAAACAAAATAAATTCCATGTAAACTGGTAAAGCAGATGTTCTTGTAAAATAATAGCTGTGCAGAGCCTTTTCATTAGGGACTGAAGGGGTCTGGCAGCCTTGCTGCATTTTGAGGAGATTCCTTCCTATCACTCAGGCTCCTATGTTTCTACCTCAGTTCTGGTGGTTTATGCATTATGTTTTGTGAGACACTTTGTTGAACAGTAGTAGTGTCTAGTGCATTATGGCATTAAGAAAGTAGATCTAAGTCTCAGGATAACACTAGATTTATGCTGATGTTTCTTTTTCTCTAGACATGGTATGGCTTGTTCCCTTTTTTTCTTTGTGCTCATTTTACCATGGTCTTCCCATGTCAGAACAGGCACATAATCCAGAGACACACCACTACTGTCAAAATCTTGTAATGTGCAAAAAGGAAAGCACTATATGAATGGGCTCAAAAATTTACTTTTCAGCAACTTAATATTTTAATGGTCTGATAGTCCAAATTATCTAGCTGATACATAAAAGCCTCATTAACATTACAGATACAATTGTTGTGCAGAGCCTTCCTTTCTGTATGTGGTGTTCCCAGAGCTGGAGGCAGTGGTCATTTGACCACCACACAATTATTTGAAAGAAAGTTCAGGCCATAAGATACAGAGGATTTTAAAAAAAGAGGAAGCTTTTAATCAGCACTGTGACGCATGGAACAACAACTTCACAACCTTAGAGGGTTATAAAATAGGTATGTTTATTCAGCGCTGGACACACACAGGATCAATCCCAAAGGTGTGCGTGCCGAGCACAGTCATTTTCTGGGGTTATATGTCCTAAATATTACATATTCATGAGATTATGTAATGCACATATACATATTCAGTAGCTATCTCCACTTCATATTAAAATTAGTTCTCCGCCCCTTTGTGTCTGCGCCATACTTCTTGGTAGTGGTCATTAGGGGTCTCAGGGATGAAGTTAGTAGTCTTCTTCACCGTAAACTTTTCACCCCTGGTGTCTTGCACAAGCTCAGATCATCCCTGGAGCTCATCCAGGCCTCAGGTCTGGTTTCAGTGAGTTTCGTGGCCTTGGCTTCTGTTTTGCTCCTGTTCTGCTCATAGGGGGTTAACTCTTCGAGATAAGCAAACATCTGAAAGGTTTAAAACTAGACAAAACTATTCTAAGGTTTCACGCCTTATCTATAAAAGAAAAAAAAGCGAAAAAAAAAAAAAACTACTAAACCTTGTATCACACTGTTTCTCAGGATGAGGCATCACATGTGTTGCAAGTAATCAGAGCTGCAGGTCAGGTATGTTGTTCCTTACTGTCATGGATGTCTTTACGTGGCTCTTGAGAGCCACTTCTGTGGTTGGTAATAGGAAGCCAGCTCTCCCTGTTGAGAAGGTTGAGAGTCATTCAGATTTGCTTCAGAATATAAATGCTTAGGAGCTTCTGATGCATGGGTGACTTTGCAGGTAAAACTGTCTGCTATAGAGAATGTTTCAGGAACTGAACTATGCCTTTGGCTATTGTCCTCTTACATGGTTCCCAGTAAGCTGAAGTGTTATATGCTTTGTTGTATTAGCTCATTGCACCAAAGAGCAATGGCTGCAGTACTTCTTTAAAATTAAAGACATGGAAACTAAATGCTTAAAAATCTGTGTCTGGCTCATGAGATAACATTTGCCACATTCACAGCCCATTAATACTCTCATTTCTTGCACATTTCTCTGGAAAATTGTGGGCTGGTATGCCTTTGTGTCTCATAGATGTTCAATGATGATAACAAATACTTTGAGATTCTTGTGCTTTGGTTGACAAAAATAATGAAAAATTATTATGTCTTCTCTGCTGTCTGTCATTTATTCCAATTTTTCTTGCTGCCCTCTGATGATCTACATTTTGTCCCAATTGATAGCTCCTTTTTAAAGCAATTTTCGGTTGCTATTAGTTGTAGTCTAGTACAGATAAACCAAAGGCAAACACTTTAAAACCTTTTTCTGAAATGCTTTATCAGTCAGTTCATCACACAGATGCTTTTTAAAATGCTAATGCATGCTCTGGTAGAATTTAAGTAATTGCTGTAAACAGTCTCCACATTGAAGTACATTTGCTCCTTTTGATGGCACAGAGGAAGTGGAGAATCTTACCTTAAGATTCCTGTTCATTGTGATGCCTGTTGACATTACCACATTCAGTCTCACAGCCACAGGCACCTAAATCTGGTTTATCTGTTTGTCTACAGTCTGTTTTTTCTAAATCCTGAAATAAGAGTTGAAGCCATTATAAGCCCTCTGGATTCTTAAACACATTTGCCCTGACCAGAATTTGTTTTGTTGTGGTTTACTGTATCTTTCAGGACTATTTGCACACAAACACATGCTGAGGTTTGGAACTTGAGTTGTCATTGCCCCTCCTACTGCTGTTCTGCATATTGACAGGGTAGTGGGTTCACAGTTCCAAAACCTTTCCGAACGGGAATTTAGAAATGCCCTATTAGAGCTGGGAGGAGCTGTCTATCTAAAGTGCAATTTTTAACATGAAATATGTATTACATGCTTGTCCCTAAATGGCTTCGTCTGTAGAGAAGTAGCAAAGCTGTTTTCTAGCTGTGGGAAATAACACCAACAGTTTGTATGACAGAATCCAAAAGTCTCATTCCTCTAAACCAATTATTTTGTTTCTTTTATGTTTTTCTAAAATTTTTGGGATTTTTTGATAAACCTGTATTGCCCAGGAGAACACATTAGTTGCATTCTTTTCAATTAATATTGCTGTATAAGCCCCCTGTCTGTGTCTTCCTATTGCCTTAACTAGACAAAACACTTTTAACTTCCTAAATAAACACGTAGCTGAACCTGTGTTCAGTTACAGAAATATCCTGAAGCATTGACAATGTCCAGGCACGCTTTAAGGCTTAGAAGTATTTTGGATTTAGTGGTATCAATAAGCAGAATCCTGGAATTTTCTTTCTGCCCTGCTTGACTTCTTAGATAGTAGCTGTACTTGGAAATTTTTCACTTACAGGATAACAAGGCTTCAACTGAAAAGTGCTTCCTGTTGTGTTTTAAATATCTCGTGTTACCCAATTCTTTGTGTCTTGAAAACTCACTTTGGGTTTCAAAACATACACATGGTTGAAAGTGTGCTTTAATGCAACTTACAGCCTTTATTTGTTAGAATCACTGTAGAATGTTAATCAAAAATACAGCAAAAGGCATGGAAATAAGTACCATCTTTTAGAGTTCAGCAGCTGGCAAAAGACTGATAAAGGAGACACGAGTTGTATGTGAAATACCCTAACTAGCTGGGATGCTAAGAGCTGAAACTTTGTTCATTTGTGGTCTACCCTGATTAACATTTAAAGAGAGAGCATAGTTAAATGTAACCAGTTTATTTAGGAATTTGTAATTTAGACTCCTTTGATATGCATTAAGATCAAAGCAGTCTGGCAGCAACTGCTATCTAAAAGGAGACACTTTTAGAGCCAAAAATACTTGTTTGCTTAGGGACAAACATTCTGGAAAATGTAGCATTGCACATGAGATCAAGTGCATTATTCAGATAGGAAACATTGGGTCATAGAATCATCCAGATTATGCTTTTGCAAACAAAGATTAAGTGAAAATGATCCTCTAGCTGAATCTTGCTTTCAAAACTAAAGGATCTGGTGGAGATTTTGGGATTTGCTTTGCTGCTTGGCAAAAAAAAAAAAAAAAAAAAAACCCAAAAAAAACCCACCAAACCCCCCCCAAAAAAAAAAAAAAAAAAAAAAAAAACCACC
>VZRU01014464.1:25886-44397 GCA_013398155.1 Pedionomus torquatus
TTTCTGTATCTGTTTACAGCATTGGTCAGAGACAATTGTACTAGCATAATGGTGGTGGCAATGCATGTGGAAGCTGATTGGGAGACAGGAATCTCTCTAGCAAGCTTTGCTGTCACAGAGAGTGCATGTAAAGCTACCATTGTGGCAAACACAGATTAAGATAGCACTTCCATCCACCTGATCTGCAGGAATTGTATGATTTTACCCCAAACACAAGTGATTTGCAGGAGACAGGGACAGCAGGAACCAAATCCGCTCTAAAAAGTGTATTTGTTGTACTGTAACTGTCCTTTGGAATAGGAGACTTGTGGATGCGCATGTCTGAAGCAAGGTGCTAGGATTGTCGTGTTACGTAAATTGTTGCTGGAGCAGATGGCTTACTAAAGACTTCCAGCCTGTCTTCAACAGATTGTCTCAAAATGTTAGTGTTACTGCTTTTAAAATGCATGGGATACATGCTTTTGTATGCATGTATAAAGTGTATGAGAATGATTTCTAAAACGGCAATGGGTAGCCAGACATATTCTGCCTGTTGGTGATCATGGCTAACTCCATTTGCACTAACTTTTCCTGGGCTTGATAAATTCCTGTCTTAAATATGTGCACTTCAGTCATTCTTGTATGGCAGAAATCATACTAGTGGATGTATCAAAAATCAAAGCTGAGTGGATGTTTTATATGGATATCACAAGCCTCTTTCTAAATAAGAGAGCTGTGCCATAGTACATACATACCTTTATGCCTAAATATAGTGTTGGGAAAAAAAAGGGGGGATAGCAAATGGGACTTGAAATTTGGTTGCACCTGTTCTCTTAAGTCTGTAAATAACAGAGACTATTTTTTCCCCCCCTCTATACTTTCAAGCTTTACAATATGTTAGGGATGCTTTTTCAAAGGCAAAATGTGAGGCTTTGAGTTCGAATACTAGCTGTTTCCCTCTTTCCTGTCTGCAGGTAAATTGAATTTAATCTTACTAGATTATTACATATTTTGTCCAAGTCCAGCAACCGTTTTATCTATGTTGTTTTGCAGTTACTGTGAAGAAAATGATGAGTAAAGAAAAATCTTAGGTTTATTTAGATGAGCTATCATCAAAAAGATCCTATTTCCTGCTGTCTTGAGAAAGAGAGGTTTCCTGCTGTCTTGAGAGGCAGACAAAAAGCTCTCAGGAGTTGTAGATAGAACACTATATTCACAGAGATTCTGAATGTGACCATGGCTGCGTAACTGTGGCCTTTCTGAAATTTGTAGTTTATTACAGACATTAAACATACAGTGTAAATGTTTTAAGGATCACCTTGGTCATTAAAAGCTGTGAGTTTTGCTAAACACAGTGTCAAATAACTCCATATTTACAGACAGGTTGTTAGTGGTCACTTTTCTGAAGTATAAGCCTTTGCACAAAGTAGTAATTAAAAATTGCATTGGCTGCGTCACTTTTTAATATAACACTATGCTCTTGCATTTTGATACGCATGGTTAGGATATGCATGTGTGGTTAGGGTATGCTCCAGTAAGTTTGTCCTGTGTGATGGATGTGCTATTAAAATACGTCTCTTCAGGTTACAGAACAGTAGCTGCTCCTTGCATAGCAGATGATTCTTTATCTCTTAAAGTTGAATGGAATCTGTAAATGAGAAAAAGTAAAACCTGAAGTAAATAAGTGAAACATCCTGATGTATTTGACATGCCATTGAGAACTTTTTTGGTGTCTTTTTTAAAGGAAGATCATATTTAAGATATGAAAGCTTGATTTGTCACACCCTGGGTATATGATGAAGCTACAGAAAAGTACTGGTTACCTTGTCACTATTAAGAGTTTTAGAATTAGAGATGAAAAGCATATTGTGTTTCTAGAAAAAAAAAACCAACCAACCAAACAAACAAAAAAAAACCAACAACCCAACAAAACAAAAAAACCCTATCTGCTTAAAACCTCAAAAACTTTTGAGTTTTGTGTTTATCAGTCATAATTAAAATGTATGGAAGATGGTTTTAAAAACAGGTGTTTTCAGTTATTTAAGAAGTCCCAGGTAACACAGAGCAGCTTTATACTGCAGTAATTTTATCAAGTTTTGCATCATAATACTAGACGTATATCTAGATATCTAGATATATATCAGACCCTGATCCTTGGTATAAGTATCAGTATGTAAAACAGCTACTGATCTAACCCATGTCTTAATAACATGCTTACTAGTACAAAGCAGAGGGTATGTTTCCATTTAACCTTACGAAACATGGTGTTTGGGATTATTAGCAAAAACAAAGCAAACTGTAAACAAATCATTGAAGCTACCACTTCATCTCATGAAGTTCTCAAAAATACTATTAGTGGTAAATGTATACAGTTTAGCTAGAATAAATTGTTATCTCCTGGCCAGTTCTGACAGTAGCTGTCAATTCATATTTAAATTAAAAACAAGCACATTTGTCTCCGATGAAAGGTGCACTTAACCTCAGCTTCACATCTAGCAGAAGGACAGGGAAACATTAGTTGAAATATGATGTATGGCTCCTTGTCTCTAAAGCAAAAGCTCATAGTATGAATTTGATGTAGGTGCCAGCTTTCTTAAAACAGTCCACTCTGCAGATGTGTGGCTGTCAGACTGAGATGACATTTCACGTGGGACCTGTCAGCACACCTTGTATGGAATAAATAAACCAAAGTCTGTTAATGTTTTAGTATGGGTTATATTTTCTAGACTTTGAAGTCCATTTTCTCTGGACTCTCTAAATCTCCTACATCTTCCTTAATATAGGGTTCCCTGAACCATATACATTAAGCTGAGACCCTCAGATTTCCAGGAAGAAATATGTATCCATATGGTATAGAGCAGAGTGTATAGGACAGCACAGATCAATTTGTGGCATGTGCCTAGCAAGTCTAGTACATTCTGGATACCTTAGACCTGTTGTATATGCAGTATAAAAATCAATCTTGCTGATCCTCTGTAAAGGCTGCTGGACCTCTGTAGAATTCAGTCCAAAGAAGTGGTAAAGCAATATATGTTGCATGACTGTGACCTAAAGCATTTTCCTAAGAACAGTGAGGCTGGTGGATTATCTTCAAGTTTGCAGAAGATAACAGACCGGTAAGTAAACATTTAACCAGATCTTGTAGTTATTCCAGAAACATTAAAAATTATCTGGGATTATGTAAAGATGGAAATAAAATACGGTTTTAAGGAGGGAGAAGTGAAACATGGAAATGCATGGAAACTTTCTTGGCAGACCTGTCTTCAAAGAGAATCAGGCAATTTCAAAATGCTGAGGCAACAACACTGAGAGATATAGGGAAAAGGATACTTTTCAATTTGAGACAATTGGCAGGGAGCTTTTAGGGTGACAAAAGAATTGTTATAAAAAAATTATTCTGCCCTTAGAGCCAGGCGGGTCCCATGGAAAACTGAATCTGGGGTATTTATAGGAGGATGTAGAAAAATGAGAGTGTTTAGAGGAAAGCAGGAAAAATGGCTAGAGATATAGATAATGTCTCCTTTAAGGAAAGTTTGAACAACTATATTTAGTATATTAAAAAGAGAAGAGCATCAGGAGACGTAATACGTCTTCAGATTTGTCAACAGGGGCTGTATAAGTGACAGTGATACATTAGTCTTTGTGTGACCTTGCAAGAAAAGGATAAAAATGCTCCTAGTTCATGATAGAGAATTCTTACATTGAACACTGGGAAAAAAACAACATCAGACAGTGAAACACTGTAGAAAAGTGGTAGGAAAAATTTGAAATATTCATATGCATTTTGAACTTGATGATACATCTAGGTAGCAGGCTATGCACAGCTCTAAGAGAAAAGGGAGGGCAGCACCTTTAATTTCTTTGGGTAGCAGAATTAATTCTCTGTTTGGCAGAAGAGTGAAAGGAAGGAGAGCTGAGCCAGAGGAAGAAAGAGGAAAAAGAATATGCTCTGTTGTGAAACTTTCTTCTTGTATCCCAGGAACAAAGCAAACATTCACAAATGCACCTTCCCTCTGTTTCTTTTGAAGAGCTCTGCAGGGAATACACCCACAACTCAAGCTAGCCTTATTCTTTTTTAGTAGATAATTTTGAAGGCTTTCTTTGTCAAACCTTCCTACTAAAGTTTTAGGTAACTGAGAAATCTAGAATTTTTTATTTTTTTTTTCAGTTGTGATTAAAAAGGAGTAGGTGGGGCAGACCCAGTAAAGGAATGGAGGGAGCTGAAGATACTTGTCAGATTTTGGCCATCCATTCTTAAACTGAGACTTTTACTTAGGCTAAAAGAAAGCCTATAAATTCGAATGACAGGTGAACATTTCCAAAATGCTTTCTAAAACACTGAAGAGGCTCATACTGTGACCCAATGTGAATTTTCATGAGTTGTGTAAAATTGACAAAACAAGTCTATGACAAAATATTTCCTGTCAGACACCGTGCTGTTTTCTCATTGTTCTGAGAAGTTTGCCACATCTGTATGTCAAGCATCTCAAAGTGTATTTCTGCTTCCCATCCATTCTCAGCTAAGTGCAATTATATCCCAAACATCATTTATAACTGCTGCTTCTTTCTGTGGCTGACATCCTTTGACTGGGAAAAGAAAAATTTAAATTCGTATCACTTCATACACTTCAAATACTCTGAAGTCTTAAGATTTGTAACTGATTTGGGCTATATTAAGGTTAAGTGTTCTTGACTGCGATTTTTGAAAGGCAATGAGAAGTTGCTGGCAGAAGATACTTTTGGTTTATTTATGCATTAAGAGACGAGAGACTTTGAGAAAAACTTAAAATAACTTAAAAGCCGTTACTGTATTGCTGGTTTTAAAGTATAAAGCCTTGACAGTGTTTTACTGTGATGAGAAATTTTCCTCTTTTCAGCCTCAAGGTGCTTTTGACTTAAGCCATTAAAGAGAGAGCATTTTATGTTCAAATGGCGCTTAGTACTGTTTTGAAAATCTTCATTATAGTATAGTCATTGTTCTAGGAGCTGGATCTGTTGATGTTCCTGAACAAGGTCAGGAGGAATGTTCTGTACTGGTTTTGCAGTAGTGGGAGAAGAGGGTTGGCAAGACTGATTCTAAATTATTATTTTTTGGTGGTGGTTTTTTTTGTTATTTTGTGGTTTTTTTTTCATAAAAAGACTAGCTATCTTGTTTTGTAGCTTTGAAATGGCATTCATCATTTATTGAACAGTAAGTTCTGTTATGGTGAAATGTAAATATATGTAAATATATAGCCTAGCTTCTTCTAGGAGATTCCAGGGGAGGTGTGAATTTTTCCACCTTTAAATCATTATTCAGAATGTGTGGATGTTTTCTTGTGTTTTTCATTTGCTGTAAGAATCAGCTGTGTCTTAGACCTCAAAATAAGTTTTATAGATCAAGATCCACCATTGTCCTAGGAGAAATCCTAAAATTGTTCTGTATGCTCTCAGCAAGGAATGTAGCAATGGATTTGGGCACTGGACAGCCCTCAGCATTTTGAAGTGATTTATCTCTTTAAAATGTTCTTGCTAAAGTTAAAGTTATTACTACTTGTGTTAGGCTAAACTTAGTATAATCTCTTAAGAGCAGTACAAGAAGGAAATGTTCAAACAATATACACTTGCTCTCTGAATTTTAAAAGAAAGCCAGGCAACTGAACTAATGAAAGTCACTTGTTAAGCAGCTAGAACCAGAGAAGGCTGAAAGGCAGGAATTCCGATTTGTGCCAAAACAGCCAGCAAACCAAAGGTTTTATATTTAGCTTCTTCAGCTTATTGCACAATAATGCTGTGTTAATACCATTTAGGTCTTTAGATAGTTTGCAAAATACTTTTCTGGTATGTTGAAGTTCCGCTGACAACTTGTTACTTGCTAGTGAAACATGAGCAGTTAAATCTGTAGTTAAGCGTGTCTTTAGTTTTTCCTTTTGGTAGATTCTAGGCCTTGAGAAGAGCATATTAAAGCTACTGCAGTCTTGGCAAATAATCCATAGTAAATTTGTCTGTCTTTATTGTCTTCTTGAGCTGCACAGCAGTAGTACAGCTGCATTAATTTGAAAGCCGCAGGAACCCAAACAACTTCTGTCATCAAATATTTGAATATGATATATGCTTCTCATTCAAAATACAGCAAGCATCCCTAAGTTCAGCATCCCTGACTTCAGATATTCCTATTTTAATATTTACGAAGGAAAAAAATTAAAATCAACAGCCTCTCTCCCTGTTAGTTGAAGCTTCTTTATGTACATACTCTCAGTATTTTCCACCTAAAATTTTTTCCACATAGTTTTGGAGAAGTGGAGACTTTCACTTCCCCAAAATTTAGATTATAGCTACTTAGTATTTTCTTTATTCTTGCTGCAAAAATAATGTGGATGTGAAATACTGTCTAAAGTAGCATGAATTCTTTCTGGAGCTGCTGTACAATGAAAATTAGCAGACTCTATGCAGTCTTCATTAGGGATATCCAGTAGCAATGGATATCAGCTTTGTTTTGCTGCCCTTCTGCTTGGGAAAGCTGGCAGCAGGGCAGCCAACTTGTCCCTCCTTTTAGAATCATAGAATGGTTAGAGTTGGAAGGGTCCTCAAAGATCATTGAGTTCCAACCTCCCAGCCATGTGCAGGGACACCTCCCACTAGACCAGCTTGCTCAAAGTCCCATCCAGCCTGGCCTTGAACACTTCCAGGGATGGGGCATCCACAACTTCTCTGGGCAATCTCTTCCAGTGCCTCACCACCCTCACAGGAAAGAATTTCTTCCTAGTATCTAATCTAAATCTCCCCTCTTCCAATTTAAAACTGTTACCCCTGGTTCTGTCACTACATTTCCTGACAGAGACCCTTTCCAGCGCTCCTGTAGGCCCCCTTTAAGTACTGGAAGGCTGCTATAAGGTCTCCCTGGAGCCTTCTCTTCTTCCAGCTGAACAACCCCAGCTCTCAGCCTGTCTTCATATGAGAGGTGTTCCATCCCTCTAATAATCTTCGTGGCCCTCTGCTGGACCCATTCCAAGAGGTCCACATTCTTTCTATGTTGAAGACTCCAGAGGTGGACACAGTACTCCAGGTGGGGTCTCACAAGCACAGAGTAGAAGGGGAGAATCAACTACCACAACCTGCTGGCCAAGCTTCTTTTGATGCAGCCCAGGATACGGTTGGCTTTCTGGGCTGCCAGTGCACGCTGCCAGCTCATGTTGAGCTTCTCATCCATGAGAGTTACTTTGTGCTGTCATGCTCTTTTCCTCCTTTCTTCGGTATATACATACATACTTGGCTGCAAAGTGGGAAGAGTACATGAGGAAAATTGCTAGTTGCCTTCACAGTTAACTAGCTCAATGGATGCTACCATTGAACGCTTTTTTCCATACGTGATAAAGGAAACAGGTGTTTTAGTGTCTTAGAAGTTGATTATGAACAGATATTTTTAATTAATAAGGTAATCTGTGTTTTTCACTAGGCGTCTGTCATCTTTAGAAGTTGCTACAGATTCAGTTGCCTTGCCATAACTTTGTGTACACAGAATGATATGTTTGTGGGTTCACTATTCCAGTATACATAATGTTTTCCTTAGAAGCTTTTCTAGCAAATAGTAAGTCTGATGCAGAATATGCAAGTAAACAACAGGTTAATTTTTGTAATAATGTATGGTAAATAAATTCAATAAATTGTAATATGTCTCTGTTTTGGAATGAAATAGGAATCATCGCTTACTTATAAAATCATTTTCATGCAGGACTGTGCAGGCCAGAATGTAAAGCCTTGAAATTTTTTTAAGTAAATAATGCCCGGGATCAAAACAGCAGGAAACCTATTGCTTATTTCAGATGGAGTTTTAAATTATCAGATTATATAAAGTAGCAGCATATCAGAAAAACATCTTTGTAGAGTAGTGTTTATTAAGGAGGATTCTGTTTTACGAATACTTACATTTAACACTATGAAAGGTTAAAATGTTTGTGAGAAACTTAGCTCTTATAATCTTTCTTTTTTTTTTTTAATTAATAATACTCTTGCTGCGCTTTTCTAATCTTTTTACATGTCTGATCATCTTTCTTACTTTTCCTTCCAATTTGACAAACGAGATCATGAAAGCATATCAAGCAATTCTAAAAATGGTCAGTGTATATTCATTGTAGAATTAGCTAGTGTATACACCAAGCATGCTCTCCCATGCTTGCTGTTGCTAATAATGAAATTTGATGCTGAAAGACAATCCCTTTGGACAAACAAGATGCAGAAGAGAAACGTGGGGAGGAAAATCTGAAAACTATGAACGGTTTCCTATTTGTTGTGCCTAGTTGATGGGGAGCAATGTATTATTGTTCCTGTAGTCATCAATTTTCCTGTAATTATCCTAAAATTAAAACAAAGGCAATGTCAGGAATATGGAGAGTGCAGTTGCCTATGAAGAGATTTTGAAATTGCACTCTGTGCATAAAATTCAGCATTTAAGAAGGCATAGAAATGACTCTTAAGTGGGCTTTCAAGGTTAGCTGACTGGCATGATAGTTTTCATTGTATATAAGAGAACTTGTAAAATATGTGTGACTTGGATTGCAAGATACAGCTTGAGATATAAGTTTATATTTAGGGGAATGGAAAACCCATTAGGAAATGGTTACTGACTACTTCTCAGTAACTATTATTGGAGAAAGTTTATTAACCTCTTCAAATTCTGGTAATACTTTTGAATCCTACTTAGAGTCATGCTGTTGGGCTCATGGGTTTTGTTTCTTCCCCATATAAAGCCTTAAATTATAGGTGTCTTTTCAAACTGAGTTCTATTAGCTGCAGTAAATCTGGATGCTTATTAACAACTCTGTTAATAACTACATAATAAACTACGCCTGTTCTCTTCACTGATGACTTCCCTGTTTTTTCTGCTGTTTCTTGGGCTGCCAGCTCAGTACAGTGTGGCTCCAACTGCAGCCCTGAAAGGTTCAGTGCATTTAGTATATATTCAAAAAGGACTTGAAAGGAACAGATCTTTTCTTAGAAGTGGCTTTTTAAAGACCATGACTTACTATGTAAAATTAATGCAGCTAAGGTCTGACTACACTGTGACATGTGCTGAAGCAGGTGTACACATCAGTTTTTGTATTCCCACTAGTGAGAATCATTAAAATAATCTGCAGGCCAACTAATGATGTTCAAAGAGAAGAAAGAGTGAATTGCATTCCTCGCCGTGTCTGGCACTTGTAGCTCTACCAATTCTGAGCCAGCTGCTGTAGAGCAATTACTGCAAAAGTTTCAGTGTGAAGTTGGAAAACTTTCCAAAAAAATCCCAACAACCCACACTAGAAACCCAGAAAAAAAAAAAAAAAAAAGNAAAAACCAAAAAAAAAAAAAAAAAAAAAAAAAGACAAGCATTTTAATCTTTGCAAGGAGGAATTAAGCCTACATTTGGTGTGTTAAGAGTTTTTAAATTTGGCTCATATTCTTCATGGTACAAGCTTGTTTTGCATGATGTTCTGTTATTGGAGCGTGGCTTGCCTGGGCATTAAGCCCGGGCATGGGAGGCACTAGAATAGTTTGGAAATTAGGAGAACCAAATGATGATACAGGGGATGTTCATTTATGCATAGTCTTGCTTAAATGACTCTGAAGAAGCTGAAGGAACAGAATAGAAACAACATCAAAGGAGAACGGTTAACCTCCCCAAAAATGGAAACAGTAAATACAATGACAAGTATCAAAAAAATATATTTCTTATGTTGGTTTAAGAGTTACTTAAGTTACTTGAAAAATAGAGTGGAAGTGGTGCAGACTAGTCTGTGAGCATGCTTCAGCTCTGAGGACAGTAGTTTTCAGGCTCATTTGTCTCTGGGTGTCTGCTGGGATTTCATGCTTTCTCTTCAGGTCATTTAATTGTCATGTTTCTCCTTTTTGACTTCTGTACTGGTTTAAAACAGATGGGCCATAGGTAATTAGTTTGGCTTCATGAAAACTGTGTAGGCTACTCCATGACAAGAACAGATCTTGTGTTCTCCGTATTTGAAGAGCAAGTACTGCAAAAGCAACAGCTGGGATGGGATATGCACATTAAGGAAGAGTGCCAGCCCCCAGCGTTCTGCAAAAATTTCATTTGGTACATAAATACCATTTTGCTTCCTGATGAAAACATAGCAAGTTTTTATTTGTCAGTCTGTTATCATTTAGAGTCCCCTAGTGATATGAAGCACCTATATTATGTGAAATAACCACTCCCAGCTCTTTCATATTGTGAATCTATAGCACTCAGTTACAATCTTCTTGGTTGTCAAGCTGGCTAGATTTTATTGTTGTTCTTTAAATGCCTACCCTAATTTACTCTGAGAACTTGGTAAAAGAGATTCTTGCCATTAGGAAAACTTGAACATAATGCTAATAAAATCAGAGAAAGTCGTGTCTGTGTTTTTAGGATGCATTTGGTAGAGAGGGTTTTTTTTTAATTTTATTTTGAGTTGTGATCTTTTCTGTGAACAGCTGAAAAATAGCCCTTACATTCTTTGAAGGCATCTGAATTTCACCATTCCTAACATGAAATCAGTGCAGCAGCCAAAGAGTGTGCAAGTCCAGTTGCAGGTTCTTATTTCAGAATTTTAGCTCCTGTGCTGAATAGTAGAGAATAGTACTGGAAAGTGCATTATCCTAAGGAAAAATTAACTACATTTATGCAACTTTTGATAGAAATTTATCTAACAAATAGTTAAAATCTGTCAATGACTGAATGTTATTTCAATGCTCCACACTACATGCACCATTAGAAGGTTCTCCCTGATGTCTAGCCCAGGCTCACTAAAGTAATTTTCTTGGGATATTCAAGCTGTTCCAACTCATCACAAAGGAAGTGATAAATTGTTGTGTTTCCATTAAAATTCCTTGTTTTTCATTTGCTCATTCTTTCACAATTTCTATCTGTTGGGATGGTGTTTCTCTGACTTACTAACAATAAGGTAGTCTTTCATATTAGATAAGCAAGATGTGATTTGGAGATATTAAGGAGATGGGGGTGAGTTGGGAGGGGAAGGAACCTCTTGTTTTATTCTCTGCTTCCATCTGTCTCAGCACTTTTAGCGTGTGGAATTGGGAGACTGTTTTAAGAGTAGAACCAGATGAAAAGCCACAAAAGAGTGTATGTGAGCAGTGGTGATTGCACTGGTTTTGTGGAGTTATCTTTCAGTTTGATTTTTATTTGGAACTTTCACACAGATTATGTAAAAAAAAATTAAAAAAAAAAAAGTATACTAACTTGAAATTTGTATTATTTTTTTCTCCTGTAATTGACTGACTGCAATGCTATGGTTCAGTGGACTGACATTTTTGGTTCTGCAATGTACAGTCCCTGATTTGTCATATTGATCTGGATTTGTAGGCCACAAGATCAGATACTGTATTTACGCTCTGATTTAACTGAGATTTGGATTGTATCATTACATGCAGTTCTTCAGCTCTTGCAACATTTTGTCCTTAAAAATGAATTAGAGAAAAATAATGCTGTATTACAAATGCCTGTAAAACTATTTGGATACTAAGCATGTGCAATTTCCAAAATGCTTAATGAGTAACATGCATCCCTGTAAAACCCTTGATATGGTGTTTGGAAGGATGTGTACTCTGAGGGAAAGAAGTCAGAGATGGAGATCATGCTGTGCTTTTTAAAATCCCCAAGAAACTGCATGGAATTCAGCCCTCACTATATCTTGAATCTCTCTTGGGTTTGTTTTTTTTTTTTGATTAATCATTCAATATGGTCACATTCTGTTTTTGACACCAAGGATTAGATCTGTAATTATCGTTCATGGCTTTGAACAGTGATACTGTGTCAAGGTCCTGTTGCTGACTTGTCTGCTTCATCCAATACTAATGCAAACAGAATTATTTCTAATTTTATCATGATTACTGAAGAAACAAGTTGTCTCTAAGCTTTATCTCTTCCATTCTTCATCTTTCCGCAAAAGGTATGTTAGCATTTGAACAGTTTCAAACAAAATTGACATAGACATAGAGTTTCATTAGTCAAATCCCTGACACTCCATGAAAGTAGACAGCTGGACAGATGAAGATGACCCATATTTTTGACCAAGACCTGGGAGAGAGAGGTCATTATAAATGGAATATCTTTAAGACATCAAAGAATCTAGTCACAAAGCACCCACAGAAACCAAGATTCATATAAAACTTTTCTGCATACTGCTCATGGATGATTACTTAAGTGAGCTGTCATCCTTACAGAGTTTTGGAGAACCTATAAAGAGATAAGGCAGTTACAAAACTGCCAAAAAGATTTTTCCTGAAAAGAAAATGGTTTCGGATTTTAACTTGTTTATGCATTTGACTACTTCATCATCAATGCCTATAATTGTCTGATGCATGCGGTAGATATTAGGGAATATTGAGGTAGAGATAAGGGACCAGTTAAGTATATTGGATGTCCACTAGTCCATGGGTGCTGATGTGATGCACCCATGAGTGCTGAGGGAGTGGGCAGAAGTTATTGTTTGGCCACTCTCCATCATCTTTGAAAGGTCCTGGAGAACAGGTGAGGTGCCAAGGACCGGGGGAAAGCCAATGTCATCCCAGTCTTCAAAAAAAGGCAATGAGTACCTGGGAAACTACAGACTGGTCAGCCTCACTTCTATCCCTGGGAAGATCATGAATCAGTTCATTCTGGGTATCATCTCAAAGCATATGGAGGAAAAGAAAGCTATCAGAAGTAGTCAACACAGATTCACCAAGGGGAAATCATGTCTGACTAACCTGATAGCCTTCTACGGCATGATCACATGGATAGGTGAGTGGAGAGTGGTGGATGTTCAGCAAGGCCTTTGACAGTCTCCTGCAGCATCCTCATAGGTAAGCTTAGGAAGTGTGGATTAGATGAAGAGACATTGAGGTGGACTGAAAACTAGCTGAAAGACAGAGCTCAGAGGGTTGTGATCAGTGGCACAGAATGTAATTGCAGGTCCATCACAAGTGAGGTCCCCCAAGTACCAGTCAGTACTAGGTCCAGTACTCCATTATCATCAATGACCTGGATGAAGGGATGGAATGTACCTTCAGCAAGTTTGCCAATGATACAAAACTGGAAGCGGTGGCGGACACACCAGAAGGCTGTGCTCCCATCCAGCAAGTCCTGGACAGGCTGGAGAGTTGGGCAGGGAAGAACCTAATGAAATTCAACAAGAGCAAGTGTAGGGTGCTGCACCTGAGGAGGAATAGCCCCCTCCACGAGAACAGGTTGGGGACTAACCTGCTGCAGAGCAGCTCTGTGGAGAAAGACCTGGGAGTCCTGGTGGGCAACAGGATTCCCATGAGCCATCAGTGTGTCCTTGTGGCTAAGAAGACCAATGGCATCCTGGGCTGCATCAAGAAGAATGTGACCAGCAGGTTAGGGAGCTTATTCTGCCCCTCTACTCTGCCCCATCTCTAGGTCCCATCTGGAGTACTGTGTCCCGTTCTGGGCTCCCCAGTTCAAGAAGGACAGGGAACTGCTGGAGAGAGTACAGCAGAGGACCACAAAGATGATTAGGGGCCTATAATATCTCTTATGAGGAAAGGCTGAGGGACATGGGTCTTTTTAGTCTGGAGAGGAGAAGACTAAGGGGGCAATCAGATCAATACCTCTAAATACTTAAAGGGTGGGTGTCAGGAGGAAGGGGCCAGTCTTTTTTCAGTGGTGCCTAGTGAGAGGACAAGAGGAAATGGACAGAAACTTGAACATAAAAAGTTCCATTTAAACATGAGGAGGAACTTCTTCAATTTGAGGGTGACAGAGCACTGGAAGAGACTGCCCAAAGAGGTGGTGGAAATATCTCTGGAAATATTGAAAACCCGCCTTGACAAGTTCCCGTGTCACCTTCTTGGGGAGGACCTGCTTTGGCAGGGAGGTTGGACCAGATGATCTCCAGAGACTCTTCCAACTCCATATCATCTTGTGATTCTCTGATATTTTAGCTCTTTCTTCTATTTGCTGTAGAACAGACTGGATGCAGGATGAAACGGTATATTTTTATTGAGTGATTGTGCATTAACTAAATTCAGGGCTCTCTGTTCATAAAATGCAATTATTCTTTAGTGCAGCTAACTGCAAGGAGCTATGAAAACCAATAATATCTGATGGTGAAGAAAGATAGGAGAAGAGATGATTCGCAAACTGTTGCTTTACAGAGAAAACGGAGAATTATACATAACAAGAAAATAAAGTCATTACTGAGAAGATGACTTCTGAAATAGATATATACAGGAGACAGAAAATCAATCAGTTTTCCATTATGAAGAACTATTGAAAGATGTGAGGAAACAGAAAACTCCTCTTTTATAAGGGAGAGAGAAGGTGAGGTAACCAAATGAGAATGCAGTTTGAAATTTCAGGGAATAATACTCTATTACAAGACTTATCTTTTTCTTTGTCTTATTTCATCTTGAGAGTAATCATAGTGAGACAAGAAGTAACTGAGAATGTTGATTAATTTGAAAGTAAATAACAATGGCTTGCATGGTTGAAGTCTCTTTTCCAGTCTTTCAGTATGAAAGGCTACAAAGTCAAAACTTTACAGAAATACTTATAAGTAAAACACTAATGGGAATATAGCCATATGCTATTTGGAAGGTTCAGATAATAGACAGGCATTCTAGGCTATGAAACTAACTCAGTCCCTGCGCTTATCTTAGACTTGAAAGGGTGGAAGGATGGGATGGTAAAAAGGAGCCATGAAATTCTAAACTATGTATACAGAAATACCAAGGAAAACAGGTGATTTCTTCTTTTAAGTCTGTGAAGTTGCCCCTGTAGTTGTCTCTGTATATACATAGAGCAGTCTCCCATCAGAAAATACTGACAAATTGTCAGGAATATGTGCAAATAAGACCTATGCTCTCAGGGGAATAGTTGTTCCTCTCTTGCTGTGTTTTCTAGCAGAATGTTGAATCAGGAGCCTATAAGTGGAAACAGCAAATCTCTCAACAAAGTAAAGGAACTTCTTAGTCATGTCAAAGTGACATAGCTAAGAATGGGAAGAAATGAATACCAGGCCATATAAACAAGGTTTCAGTAGGAAAGTCAGTATTTTATCCAAGAAAATGCATCTCTTGAATTCGTGTGGTGGAAACCTCATCACCTCTTGAGGATAGCCTAAAGCAACCGTATTGATGTGTCTCAGGGACAGCTGTTCTCTGAATAAGAAATGGACTGTCAGTTCTTAAAAATATTTGTCTTGAACATTATGCTCAAAAAGTGGAGTGATTTTTCTCTCAGTAATTCTGTGGTTCCCTGCAAAGGAACAGAAAAGATAGCATAGAATTGAGTATTTTTCTATTTGAATGATCTATTTTTCTATTGTTCATTGGAATGATCATCTGGTCTAACTGTCTGATCACTTCAGGGCTGACCAAAAGTTCAAGTAAGGACATTTATCAAATGCTTCTTAAATGCTGACAGTCATTGGGCATCAACCACTTCTCTAGGAAGCCTGTTCCAGTGTTTGACTACTCTCTTGGTAAAGAAATGGTTCCTAATGTCCTCTAAACCTCCCCCTGGCACAGCTTTGAACCATTCCAATTTGTCCTATCATTGAATACCAAGGAGAAGAGATCAGGACCATGCTCGCCACTTCCCCTCTTCAGGAAGCTGTAGAGAGCAATGAGGTCACCACTCAGCTGCCTTTCCTCCAAACTAGACAAACCCGAAGTCCATAGCCACTCCTCCCATGACATGCCTTCCAGCCCTTTTGTCAGCTTTGTTGCCCTCCTCTGGATGCATTCAAGTACCTTAGTATCCTCCTTAAATTGAAAACCCTGTAACTGCACACAGTACTCGAGGTAAGGCTGCACCAACACTAAATACAGTGGGATAAGTGTCTCTTTTGATCAGCTGGTTATACTGTATTTGATAAAGCCCAGGATGTGGTTTGCCCTCTTGGCTGCCAGGGCACACTGCTGAGTTATACTGAGCCTGCTGTTGGTCAACACAAGCACCTGGGATAATGTCCTATACACATCAAGATGGACATTTTATCAAGACCTCAGATGAAAGGAACTACTTATTAAAATACTTATTATATATTATCAGAGATGGTTTTTACTGCAGTTAAAGTACCATAAATTTCATCTCTGTGGTGAATTTCTCCTCCTGGAGCAACTTTTACAGTCCATATAGATGCAAATTTAGCGAAGATTAGGTGGCTATTTCCAAACCTGAATAGTTGGGTGTTTTGCTCATATTTAAGAAGTTTCAGAGTTAACTGTGTTGAACAGTGATATAAGAATCATATAAGAACACTAGTGCACTTGGGCAGAATGTTAAGGAAACTGAATGGCATTTGCTTAAGGTATTGAGATAGAAAAATACAAATGTTAATATCATGTGAAGTGTCTGGCTCTTAGAACAGCAATCAAAAGAATGTAGTATAAGATAACATAAAAAGAATACCCTCTTCTGCTTAAAATTACTTATCTAATCCAAATTGTTTCATATTTATAGTGCACTTTGCATAATTTCAGTATATTTTCAGGCTGGTAGGAGCAGGTTTCTCTTGTATTCAGTACTCAAGTTCACTCCTCTAAGAAGTAAATTTGTTAGACACCAAATGATATGTCAGTTTTGGACTGTGTCTTATGGTGAACTCAAAGATAAAGCAAATGAAGCAGTTCAGAGTTCAGGTTTAATTCCATGTAAAGACACTTTTCAGATGTATGAAATAATTTGCTTTTTCTGTTATTCATGTTCATACACCAGCCTTCTGCTCCTTCACATTTGTGATGTGGTTAGTGAGGAGATAATATCACTAAGGTTTTACTTATCTGACAGTTTAATAAAAAGCTGTCTTCGGTATGTATATTGTATGGTGCTGATAAATGAAGTTTCTGCCACTTCACTGAATATTTTGGAAGCAGTATTCAAGGCTTAGAATGATGAGAGATTTTCTGCTTAAACTTGGAAACTTATGTTCTCATGGACTTCACATATTCTGTGCCTTCTTTTGACTTCCTCTGTGCTAGCTTTCTCAACAGTCAGTAAACATACCTGTCTTAAGTTTACGATTAAATATCAGAATGATTGGCGAACCTCAAATGAGAAGCATAATAGCTACTGAAACATATTTAGTTTTTATCCTTGAGGGCCAGTGTTCTTAAGTCAGAACACTTCTCAAGGCATGAATCAAATAGTCTCGTTTTCACTCCAGTGGACAGTTCCCTGAAGTGCTTGATTGGAGCAGAATTGACTGGATTGAACTGGTGAGTGGTGCTTTCTGTTGAAGAATGGTGGTATTTTAACACTATCCATGAATGAAAAAGTGTATTCAGTGCTGCTGAGTTTGTTCCAAGTTGGAAAATTATGATCTTGTTCCTCAAGTGGCATTCCTCTGTAATTGAAGTAATTCAGTTACACACTTGCTTTGGAGAAAATTATGACAATATCCATTTTAACTTAGGCTTTTTTTGTTTGTCTTTGGTTTTGCTTGTATTTTTTTTCTCTCTTTTTTTTTTTTTTTTTTTTCCCTCCATATTCTTTGACAGTATATAGGAAGAATGGATGTAGGGGACAAGTTACATACACAATTTTAATTACACATTTTAATCTATAAAGCAGCCCAATTTCCCCTAATGTCTAATGCACATTATAGTTACTTGATACTCTTTTTCCTTCATGAGTAATCAAAATCAATTTACTGAAAACGTGTTTTGCAGGAGTTTACGTTGGGGATTGCATTGCCTACAGATATGGAAGTTGCCAAGACATTGTTTCAAAGACGTATTTCATTTTCTTTATTCTTGTGGAACTGGAGTTTGCAATAGCAGTAAATGACAAACAGATAACTCACAAAAAAACCTGAGATCCAGCAATAGGTTTCAGAAGTGAAGATTTGTTTTAATTTGTTAAAGCCCCAGAAGGAAAGGGATGATATTTCTCCTTACTATGACAAGTATATCACTGGTTTTGAAATTTCCAGAACACCACTACACTTCATACAAATTACAGTTACATAATCCAGTGTATGTTTGGTCAAGTTCATTGACCTGACTTGCAAATACCATTCATGCTTTGCTCCCTTATAACATGACAGGCGTATTAAATGATTTATTCTGCCCCACTTTTTAACTTGCATTCTGTTAACCTCTTTCCAAATGTGGTGGAACAGAAAGTGTCCTTGTAAACTGATAAATGAATGCTGTTATGCTCTGGTGATCTACTTGGCGCATATTATTGTATGGAGAATCTACACACTGATCCAAAAGCGACAACGGTCAAAAGAAGTGATTTTTCAGTTTATTACTTGCATCAGTCACTGAACATCTTTTTTTTTTTTTTTTTTTTTTTTCCCATTAAGTATTACCTTCTCTNTTTCCCCATTTTTTAGATGGAACATGAGTGGGTTTAATGCGTATGTTGTCCAGACAGGGGTTGCCTATTAATTTCTAGATCAAGTAGTGGTTTCTGATATTACTGGGAAGGTCTGGTTTCTTTGTTCTGTCTCCTCTACTCTCTAGAGGAGTCTTGTATGATCTTCTAAGACCAACTCTCAAATGGCAGAGTCATATCACGGTTTGTATCTGCCCTTTTTTTTTTTTTTTT
>VZRU01014464.1:44438-65566 GCA_013398155.1 Pedionomus torquatus
TTCTTTTAAAATGTTCACCTATGAACCCTGGTGTCACAGGCTATTTAGGACAATATGCTATTTCTCTACCTCTCTGTCTCATCTTATCGTTCTTCAGAGCCCTGTGGCTGAGAACACAGTTCTCCTTGCAGCAGGTTCTCGTTTTCAGTTCAGTCCCACCTTTGCAGTGTGATTAAGACTTCCTTACGTTTCCTGCTGTGCTATGTGTGCTGCGAGTTTGAAGTTATGAATTCTCTTTGAAACAGATTCAATGTTTTCAGGCAACTTGTGAGCATTAATTGTTTCTGAGTTGAATAGTTGAAACAAGACGATAGTCTCTCTGAGTCCAAAGCCGACAAAAATACCCCTCTATCACCCATAATGCTAGGTAGATATTAACCCAGTGCTAGATTTTGTAAATGAAGAAAAAGCAAAAAAAGGCAGAAGTAATAATTATGTTTCATACTTCATACAAAGATATGCTGAAGGTGTAACTAGACTTTGTCACAGAAAGGATTTCTTCTTCCCCCCAAAAGAAGAAAGAATGAAAAAGGGTTTGTATAGTCCAGGCAGTTGCACAAGCCTTCTGCTTTTTAGGACTTTTTCTTTTATAAGGAAATGGAAAGAAACTAGAGTGTTTGCCACCAGTGAGAGAAAAAAATTTAAGTACAGTACAAACTGAAATTATCATTCATTTTGAGATTAATAAAAATGTTACCTTTGTTTTATGTTTTTGTATCAAGAGTTGCACCCATCCATTTATTTAAGTATGACTCAGATAACTTAGTTTTATAAATATCAAAAGCAGTTTGACAGGATAAGCAACTGCAAGTTTTGTAAAAGCTTTTAGAGCTTAGTTAATCAGTACTTAATGCAATTTGATTAGTTCACAGCCCTAATAATCACTATTGTATCCATGATGGAAATGCTTGTTTGGTAAGTATGCTGTGGAAGTCTGATTCTTCTCACTGGCAGCATAAGTAGCATTGAATATTTAGTTTTCTTATGCATTTATTTTAGGAATGCCACTGAAATATCTTCTCTTGCTACCTCAGAATGAAAAATTTTTCTTACCTGATCAAATGGTATGAAGCTTGAAGGAGAGATTAACCCAGGTTATTGTAGTAATTTATTTCTTTGTGTTGTTTTTGTTTTGCCTTTTTGTAAAAGGACTAACCAGCCGGGAATGTTCACAAAGAAAGAATTTGACCAGTTGGCCTCAGCAATAGACAGCTTCAGTCTCATGACATATGACTATTCAACACCACAACGGTAAGACTCAGTCTAAAATTAGAAAAAAAATGCTGAATGAACTGATTCCCAATTATGTCACCATTAAAACTACAGCATGAGTTCATTTGGAAGGGGACTCTTTGTAAGGAAGTGTAGTGATAGGACCGGGGGCAACGGTTTTAAATTGGAAGAGGCAAGATTTAGATTAGATATTAGGAAGAAATTCTTTCCTGTGAGAGTGGTGAGGCACTGGAACAGGTTGCCCAGAGAAGTTGTGAATGCCCCATCCCTGGAAGTGTTCAAGGCCAGACTGGGTAGGGCTTTGAGCAACCTGATCTAGTGGGAGTTGTCCCTGCCCTCAGCAGGGGGGGGTGGAACTTTAAGGTACCTTCCAACTCTAACTGCTCTATGATTCTATGATTTATTTAGTGAACAGTGGGTTTTAACTGTATCAGTTATTAAAGTTATGTATTAGTAATTAGGATAAGCAATTTTTGAACAAGCCAATAACTCAGGACATTGTTTAATAGCAATGTAGAATTGACACGCAGATATTATGAAAGGTTTTGTAAGCAAGCTGAAAGATTATCCTTTTACTAGTACCGTGAAGCTTATTCTGTTCCAGATCGGGTTCTTTTGGTTTTGGTTATTTAGCACAATTCTGCAGAATAGGTACATGAATAATCTAGTACATATCATTGTCAAAAAAAAAAATCAGCTTTATAGCAAAATTGACAACTCAATTGCTTCTTCCTGAGGCAACAGACTGCCTTTTGGCAATGTGGCTAATGTGGACATGCTTAAACGTGTTTTTCCGTTCTTCCACTACTCTCTCCCTTGTACTGATACAGCTGCTTGAGCAGCAGCTCATCAAAACAGATCAGGGAGCAGATCTGACTGAAAAATAACACAAAATCCCACTCTTGTACATGAATATTGATTTTCAGAAACTTAGTGGTTTTAACTGTGTGAAAGTGGAACAGCAGTGTAGCTGAGAGGTCCTTAAACTCTACAGAGACTCTCTATGTTACTGTTCTCCAAAAGCATGATTCATTTTACGTCCAAATTGCATTTAAGGATATGCTTTTGGAATTCCTGGGAGATTCTGTGTATCTTGCTTCAAGATGGCTGTCCAGAGTTTGTATTTGTGGTAAATAGACAGATTTAGTAATGACATCATTTTTGTGTTTATTACATCAGTAAAAACTTTCTCACCTGTAGTATATTAGCATCTTGATAATGTCTAGACAGATTAAAGAGAAAAGTACTTTTTTCTTTTCTGGAAAGAATTTATATACCTCCTTCCTATGTCTCCCCAGACCCCTCTCTGCATCTTCAAGCCTAACATCCTAGAGGGGAACAAACATATGCAGTAATCTGTACCAAAGTTAGAACAGGTTTTTTTTATTGCTCTCTGCTGGAATATGCATCATAGGTGTATCCAGTTAACCTTCCTCTAGGTAAATCTGACATCTATGAAGATGAGATACTAAGGGCTTTTCTACAGGCTGTACAAACCCATCTGAAACCCTAAATGAATTTTGAAATACTGTGTTGTAGGGTGCATGTCTCCTGTGCCTTTATGCTTACACTGGCATTTTAAGTTTCTTAAGTCCCACTTGGAGCTGATAATCTTTTTTACTTGAAAGAAGGAAGTTAACACACCTATTGTATTTGGAATAAATGTGGTTTCTGAGATGTAACACTTTTAGACTGAGAAGGGATTTGATAAAAAAAAAAACAAACCAAATCTTTTTTGCTTGAATTTGCATTGATTGGTCTGATTATATAAAATACAAGATAATACATATGTTTTCTCACAATTTCTTTTCCTTTGAATACGAATACAATTTCCAGCAACGTTTCTATACTGTATTAGCATATTGAGTTTTAATGGCACACATATCCCGGATGCTTTGAGGCAGATAGTTAGTAGGGAGTAGAAGATGTTGCTGCTTGTAAGATTGTAATATGCTTTTCCTTATACTTTCAGTAAAACGTGTTCTCCTCTCTGATAAGACAGGAATAGAATGAGTACTATATACTGATACCATATATATGATAATTCAATTGTTCTAGGCTCTACTCTTTTTCTTAATGTAGCTTTTTGTTAGATAATAGCCTATTTAGGATTCTATCCATAAATGTTAAACAGTCATTGAAACCTGTATTGCTTACCCAGTCACTGATTTTATAGTTTTTTCTGTAAATGGTGGATTTTGTCCCAGTACGTTGTGCCAATTTACAGTAAAAACATTGAAGAAAGTATTGAAAAAGAACTGAAGTCATACAGAGTTTTGAATTACTATGTGGGCATTTTGCCACACTCAGTGACAGAGAAAATGTGCTAGGTCAAAATCTTTTCTTACCAACTGTAGGAAGTTTTGTGTCCCTTCACCTTAGAAATAAATCACAAGTCAAGAGTGGAGGAAGCATGTTTTGTGTGTCACTACTTCACACTACTGAAGAATGTGCATTGAACCTTCTAGGATTGTAGCTTAACCGTCACTGATTTTTTTATGTGCTGTATTTTCCTCTTTACAATTACACTAGTCAAAAAAAAAAGAAGGCTGAGAATTAATGTGTACTGTTTCTCACAATCTGTTTGATTTTTGCTAATTTGACAGACCTGGTCCAAATTCCCCTATTCCCTGGGTACGAGCCTGTGTTCAAGTACTGGATCCTGATTCAAAATGGAGGAATAAAATACTTCTAGGGCTGAATTTCTATGGCATGGACTATTCTGCTTTGGGAGCCTCTGGGGAGCCAATCCTTGGTAGCAGGTAAGACTTCTCTGGGTAGTATGTCTCACAAAACTCAGAAATTCACAAGTATACTTGTTTAGAAATAACATCTGGATGTGTTGGTAATGTAGAAATGGCAAGAGGGATAAATCTGCACATGAAATAGCAGGCTAGATTAAGATCTGTAACTTCTCTGTACAGAAATGCAGATAGATGGCACAGTTATTCTGTCAGAACTCCTATGGAAAATTGGTTTATGTAATTTTCCCTCTTTCCTCTATCCATGTTTGTTCATGCAGTTTGCCATCCTTGTGTGAAAATGTTCTACAGTATTCTCTTATGTTCTGCATCATTTGGAGGGTTCATCCAGTTGACCTAAAGATTGTTTCTCTCAGTCCCTGAAGTTGTTACCTGTTACTTTGAAATTCGGTATTAGTTTCAAGCCGCAGTATGCCACCAAGTTTCTTTAGAGTAGAAAAAGCTGCAATAAGCTCACCTGAAGACAAAAATCTATAACAAGATAAAGGCAAGTATTCCAAAGCCAGACAGAAATTTTTTATTGATTCTCAGAGGAAAATGGTTGGTTTAGTTTTCAGTAATAATGACCTATAATATCTGCAATATTTACTGTAATATTTACGATTCATTTTGTAGAAACACTATCAGAGTATAGTACATCAAGCCAGAAGAAAACAAATATGATAAAAAGAGGGCGAATTTGGCAGAAAAATCAGGTTTGTTCAGAATTTTGTAATTACATTGTAAAATTGAACCAAGCCAAGTGGAAACAAACCAAAAGCACAAGAGGTGACTCTTCGCACTTTCACAGTTTGCAAAGTTCATTACACCAGGATATTTCAATATAGTAACAGATTACTTGCTAGGCATTGAAATACTATCTGAGATGGATTGTATAAGGTGAGGGCCTGAAATTTTTTTGTCTGTGCCTTCAGTTACACAAACGCTTTTTCATCATCGCTTTTGCCTCTGCTGTTCCTCTTTTGACTTGGCTGTTTGCAGGGGTATAATGCTGTAGACACAGTTTTCTCCTGGAGCTGAAGTGTGTCTGAATCTTACTGAATAACAGAAAATGACTACAGGGTGAAGAAAATAAGGCCATTGCCTACAAGATATAGTGAGTATGTAAGAATAGCTTCTGTAAAGTTAGTTGTAGTGGTTAGTCACAAAAATTACTACATAGTCAAACCTAATTATATAAGCTCAGCACAATTAATATAGCTTCACTGTATTTTTTCCAGGCAGGAGTATTGCACTGTCTAGCAGAATGAAAGGACCTTGCTTTTTTTCTGAACTGCAGATTTTGCAATGAAGTTTCCACTTGAAAACGTACTGCACACTAGGATGGCATCTACTTTTGCTTTTCAGAGCTTCTTCTGGCCTATATTATGGTATTAATTCATGTTACTTTTTAGTTAATGGCAAAGATATCCTAGATAAGAGTCATGTATGATTAATATAAGCTTTACTGAAAGAGACTGTTTACCCTTGTGTAGGGCACTGGCACACACTATCAGACAATAACATTATTCTTCACTGACAGACCATGATATTTTTTTTCAGATATCTACCAGAAACAAGATTCTGGACTTTAAGAAACATTGTGTTTATACATGAAATATGCTAGTTTCTAATTTGCTGTCTTATATATTAAACATTGGTCAATAGTTAAGGTTATTTTCCCAGAAATGTATTTTTGAGCATGCATAGTTATGGGTTAGTCTTTGCTGTATATGTCATGTGTAGTAATGAAATACTAAAATAGGTTTAAGGTAAACCAGCTTCAAAATAGGCCAAGCTTCTGGCACAAAGAAAACAGGGGAAAAAAAAGGTTATTAGTGTAAAATAAGCTTTTTGCCATTTAATTGGTAACCTGCTGTTTGTAAAGAAGTCCTAGTTTCTAGTATCTGTGAGTCTCTGAAAACTACTGCTGTCACATCCAATTGAATATTACAACGGGCACAGCTTGTTCAGAAATACTTTTCCTCCTTCCCTCTAAAAGCCTTCCCTCTTATTCCCTTATTAATACTCTGGCTACATCCATTTTTTCATTTTCTGAGGCAACACATGACTGAGACTGATCCTATTCCTTCCCATTTTTAGTATCTGCTTCATATCATGCTACATAAAAAGACTGCTCAGAAGCTGTGTCCAGTGTAGAGATGGATGGCTTGATTATTTATTTTTCTCACCTTGGCTCCTTAGTGAATTTGAGCTTTCTGTTTCTTGGTGACTGTAATCCAGTGTTAGTCACAACCTGTAAAAAGTGTTGAAGGTTGGAGTCATGGCTCCTTTAAGGCACTCTCCATATGTTGTAGTTATAGTGATGTTAAGCAAAAGTACTGGTATTAAAATTAATTCAGTATCTACTTAGTTAAGTGCAGTATGGTGGGTATCAACTTTTTTGTTGTACTGAAATTTACTGCACACACAGGTCTCCAACACGCCAGTGCTCCTTGGCGCACTGTAAGGTGCATACTGTCTTGTTGAAGCATAATCATCGGAATCTGATCATCTTTCATTAGAGAGTTGGAGAATTGTAAGCTTCAATGGCAAACTGTATATTCTCAAGTTTTGATGTAAATGTAGTATGCACTTAAATTGATTATTAGCCTCGCTCATACATAGGATTAGGACTTTTAGGATAGTAATTATATGATGGAAAGAGGCTCTGATCATAGGTAGATTTTATTCACTGAATATTTTTTCAATCCGAAAGTTCATAAAATAATATTTAATAGAATTCCTATTTGCAGAAAAAATTATCTGGCAGTAGTTTTTTATATGGCAGATTTGAGCCAATCCAAAGCTACAATCCAAAGCTAGAAGTGCTTGGTTCCAGTTTCTCACAGTTACCATTTTGCTGAAAAGTATACAAACCATACACACCATAAAAAGTAATATGTATGTGTGTTTGTATTTCTGTATATCTAAATATCAGGATTAAATTAAATAAAAATAAATTTCATTTTACAGCACAATGTAGTTAGATTTTGGGTGTTACAGTAGGAACTACAGTTTATATTTACAGTAACAGTTCATCTTGCAGCTCATTCACAAGTATTAATTGTTAATACAGTGAGTCAATCTCAAAGATCATAGCAAATTCTGGTAATTTAATCAACAAGTAACATTGTTGTTTAGCTGCAGAGAAGCTACATTCATGTGTATATTTAGTTCTGATGTAATTTGTATGAAATGCTAAGCCTAAAATAAAGGTGCTGTGCCTGTAATTCCCCATATAACCTCTAGTGCTTCTGGCAATGTTTTCTTGCCCTCTGGCTGTCAAGAATCAGAATCAGGTGTGTGAACTGCTAAAATGCAGCAATTAAAACTTACCACTGTATTAAAATCCTGTTCAGAATATAACTATCTGCTGTTGCTGACTTGCTGCAGAGTCTTTACCTTTGAGTCCTTTTTGAGACCTGTAGTAGGTCAGCAAGCCCCTCAATCTCAAGCACTTCTTACTTCCAATGTACCTTTTTCACCTTTAGCTAGCTGCTCTTCAGAATCTCCCTGAATCATTGGGACATTATATTTCAGTTGCAATAATACCCATTGGGATTTTTTTGGTTCTTGTGGGAAGTTACACAGCAGTGCACTGGTGTTTTCCATTCCATGCCATCAAAACTCTGTAGGCTTTATGACCTGGGCCAAAAGGGAACTGATCAATTTCAGTGCTAACTGTGAATTAAATGCAAAGTAAATCAAAGGCTATTGAGTGGCAATGGTGCCACTTGCATTTAATAAATCAGTGTTCTTTATTGAGTACATTCCTGCTAAGTTTAACGTTTTAAAGACATTTATCTTATTTTTGTATGGTGCTGAAAGAGTGAAGATACATTTCTGATATTCTACCTGACTGTATGTAACTTTGAATTTATTCTGCATCAAAGCTGCTTTTGTTCCAAATGTAGCTGTTGAAAACAGATATGTGATTAACTCCATTGTTGTGAGACAATGCTCAGTGTGCTTACCTTTTATTTAAAGGAATCCAAATAGGTATTTTAATGTTAATTTTTACACTTAAGAGCATTGATACAGTAAATTGCCAGCTGAAGGGAGAGAGAAACTAATTTGACAATGTATTGTACTATTCAGAGATAGAAAGTAAGATGATTTGCAAACTATGTGAGGATGCAGAGTTCTACTGAGAATTTTATTGTCTGCCTGCCATTCTGCAAGTAGCAGGTAATAAAACATGGTACTTAAACAGTTAGAGGTGAGTTTTTTCCCTGAATTAGAATCATAGAATGGTTAGAATTGGAAGGGACCTTGAAGATCATCTTTTATCCTTTGTCCTGTTGCTATACTCCCTGATAAAAAGACCTTCCCCATCTTTCCTCTATGGACCATTTAGGTCCTAGAAGGCTGCTATAAGGTCACCCTGGAGACTTCTGTTTTCTAGGCTGAACAATCTCAACTCTCTCAGCCTGTCTTCATAGAAGAGGTGCTCCAGCCCTCTGATTGTCTTCACGGCCCTCCTGTGGACCTGTTCCATGAGGTCCATGTTCTTCTTATGCTGCAGGCCCCAGAGCTGGATGCTACTTTATTAGTAGCCGTTTAAGAAGACTTGAGCCAACTGTGACTCATGATTTTGTCTTACTGAATGCAGCGAAGAACTTGTGCCAGGGAGCCTTTTCTTTTTCAAGCTTCAAGACTTTTGCCACATTACTCTTCATGCTGTAATTCTCTCAGGAGTTCCATTACTTCTGTGCGTTCCATATCCTGCTTGCTCGTAGTTTGTGTAACATCAGAGAGATATTAATATCTAAAATAAAAGAATGGACCAATTAGCTTTATAGGACTGAACATTCGTTGATCTATGTCCACCTCTTTGCTTCATTGGAGAAATTATTAAGCTCTTGCTTCTTAAATTGTACTGCTGGATTAGATGATAAAATCATGGCAATGATAGGACAAAGTTACGACTGGGCCTGGAATAAAAAATAAGTTATTTCTATATTACAAATATCTAAATAATTCAGCAATGTTTTGAGGGGTTTATTCTATGGAATTCCCTCTGGGATGTTCTGTTATGTATGGCTTCTGTGGTGCATCTGTCCTTCCCTCACTTTTGGAGTATACCGTAAGCATGAGCTGTTCACTGAAAGTGAAAGACCAGTTAATGCATATGAAGTAGATAAAATATCTTACGAAGTAAAATTATCATATCTCAGCTTGCCCAAGTTGTAAACATGATGTTAAATACAAAGTTGTTATAATTGGTTTTTGTGTAAATTACATTCCTTCCCTCTTTCAAAATGAGGGAAAAGTGTCTTGTGTGTATTAGGTAAATAGTTGGTTCTGAAGTTCAGTTGTAAAATGGCATATTGTCTGTGGATGATTGTCTATATCTCAGTGCATCTGTTTTTAAAAAGATGTAGCCAGTTGTGATGTACCTTTTACATGGTGGCCATATTGCCTGTGAACTGCGCTCTCCTCTGTCTCTTGTGATCTTTTTTTTTTAATACTGAATTTGCTATAGATGATATTTAGGAAGACAAATGTTGACAAAATAATAATGATATAGTTCTTTGCTGTCTCGTTGTTGTACTCTAAACATTAGAAGACAGCATAATGGAATTGGGAAAAATGCTTCTGTAGTCCAAAACAAAAAAAAATCAACAATAAAAAGAGAGCCAGGGAGAATCTCCATCCATTATAGGATGTGGCAGGGAGGAATATCACAACCAAGGAGGAGGACAAAGCTGAGCTACTTAATGCCTTCTTTGCCTCCATCTTCAACAGTCAGACCAGCTACCCCCAGGTGTTGAGCCTCCTGAGCTGGAAGATAAGGATGAAGAACAGAGCAACCTCCCCATAATCCAGGAGGAAGTAGTTAACAAACACACATAAGTCTATGGGCCCGCATGTGATTCACCCAGGAGTATTCAGGGAGCTGGCAGGAGGGTTCTCCAAGCCTCTCTCCATCGTCTATCAACAATCCTGGTCAACAGGGGAGGTACCAGATGACTGGAGGGGGGCAAATGGGACACGAGGGGCTGGATNCAGGAGGAAGTAGTTAACAAACACACATAAGTCTATGGGCCCGCATGTGATTCACCCAGGAGTATTCAGGGAGCTGGCAGGAGGGTTCTCCAAGCCTCTCTCCATCGTCTATCAACAATCCTGGTCAACAGGGGAGGTACCAGATGACTGGAGGGTGGCAAATGTGACAAGAAGGGCTGGATGGAGGATCCGGGAAACTACAGGCCTGTCAGCCTCCTCAGTACCAGGAAAGATCATGGAGACAATCATCTTGAGTGAGTTCTCAGCGCAAGTGCAGGTCAGCAAAGGCATCAGGGCCAGCCAGCATGGTTTTATGAAAGGAGTGACTCATGGCATAGACAAGGGTACTCTCCACTGCGTAAAAATTTGGCTGAATGGCCGTGCTCAGAGACTTTTGATTAATGAAGTGAAATCTTGTTGGTGGCCAGTCAGTGGTGGCCCTCAGGATCTCAGAGATCCTTTCCAACTGCAACAATTCTGTGAAGCAAAGGGAAGACCCAGAAAGCTTTACTGTAAGTTAATTTTACCTATGTTCATAGATTTGCATGTGAACGTCTGTACCCACTGTAAAGTGAAAAAAACCTCATTGCTTTTAAGCCCTTATTTAGGCTTGTGAGATCACCTGAAACCACTTTTACCCTGACTGAATCTTTGCAAATATATAGTGATTAACAAACAGAACAGGTAACACTGTGTATGTCCAGATTCCTCTACTATCAATCCCTTATCTCCCATTGCCCGTTCTGTCATGCTCAGGGCTGAAAAGATAGTGATTAATTTTTGCCTGCTGTTGACTGACTCTCACAAGATGCTTGTTCTGTTCAGTTTCATTGCAAATCAGTTGGGGATGAGGTTGAAATGCTTGAAAATGCTTGGTGTCTTTATATGAGTTAGCCTAGACCTAGCTAAGTACACCGCGCTGACTTGTTGGATCATGTGCAGAGTATATTCCTCTGGGAAGCTTCTAATTAATGAAGTCCTCTTCTTTTTGAGCCAAAAGGCAGGATCCTGGATGCTGTTTGTTGGTCACCCTGGAATGTAGCCAACATTGACAGGCATGAATGGACCAAAGTTTTGGGTCCAGGTAGCTAGATATTTTGCTCATGTTTCTAACACAGGAGAGTTTTTGACCATTTCCTGAGAAAAATGCATCCAGGGGGGTTTGTTGGTTGGTTAGTTATTTTGTGGCTGATTTGTTTGGTTTTTCATGTTGTCTGCCACCCTCCACCCAGGCTGTTTCATGTCTAAGTTACTTCATTGATTTTGAAGAGGTGGAACATGTTTTTGGATTATTAGTGTGTCTGATGATTGAAAAATTGGGTTGAGTTGAAAAATAATGGAATATATGTTCCTGAATACAGATACTGTAAGACAGGACTTGTTTATCTTGCAACTTGAATAGAGCCGGATTCTGATTGTCTGTTCTCTTTACCAGAAAATTGACAGTAATGAGATCATTTGTATTTTGTGAAAGAGGGCCATTGTTTGATGTGTAGTGTGTGCTCATTTTTTTAACAGACAAGCTTTTCTTTTAAGTTTTAAAATAAAGCAGCTTGGAGGTTTTTTTTTTCTAATCTTAAACTGATTTTGCAATCCTCATTATCTAATTCTAACATTAGTCCATTCAGTGAATAGAATTGCCATGATTGTTGGGGAAGCCGTCAGAATTAGAACCAAGATATTTCTTTTTATAGACATGTTGAAACTAATCTAAATATTGTATAGATTTTGAAGTTTGAATGGGCTTTCTTGGTAACTCAAATATAATTTGAGTTGGCTCAATTTATAGGAAGGCAATTGTATACTCCCACATTTGCTAAAGAGAACCACTTTCAAAGCTTGATTTAGCANGAGCCAGGGAGAATCTCCATCCATTATAGGATGTGGCAGGGAGGAATATCACAACCAAGGAGGAGGACAAAGCTGAGCTACTTAATGCCTTCTTTGCCTCCATCTTCAACAGTCAGACCAGCTACCCCCAGGTGTTGAGCCTCCTGAGCTGGAAGATAAGGATGAAGAACAGAGCAACCTCCCCATAATCCAGGAGGAAGTAGTTAACAAACACACATAAGTCTATGGGCCCGCATGTGATTCACCCAGGAGTATTCAGGGAGCTGGCAGGAGGGTTCTCCAAGCCTCTCTCCATCGTCTATCAACAATCCTGGTCAACAGGGGAGGTACCAGATGACTGGAGGGTGGCAAATGTGACAAGAAGGGCTGGATGGAGGATCCGGGAAACTACAGGCCTGTCAGCCTCCTCAGTACCAGGAAAGATCATGGAGACAATCATCTTGAGTGAGTTCTCAGCGCAAGTGCAGGTCAGCAAAGGCATCAGGGCCAGCCAGCATGGTTTTATGAAAGGAGTGACTCATGGCATAGACAAGGGTACTCTCCACTGCGTAAAAATTTGGCTGAATGGCCGTGCTCAGAGACTTTTGATTAATGAAGTGAAATCTTGTTGGTGGCCAGTCAGTGGTGGCCCTCAGGATCTCAGAGATCCTTTCCAACTGCAACAATTCTGTGAAGCAAAGGGAAGACCCAGAAAGCTTTACTGTAAGTTAATTTTACCTATGTTCATAGATTTGCATGTGAACGTCTGTACCCACTGTAAAGTGAAAAAAACCTCATTGCTTTTAAGCCCTTATTTAGGCTTGTGAGATCACCTGAAACCACTTTTACCCTGACTGAATCTTTGCAAATATATAGTGATTAACAAACAGAACAGGTAACACTGTGTATGTCCAGATTCCTCTACTATCAATCCCTTATCTCCCATTGCCCGTTCTGTCATGCTCAGGGCTGAAAAGATAGTGATTAATTTTTGCCTGCTGTTGACTGACTCTCACAAGATGCTTGTTCTGTTCAGTTTCATTGCAAATCAGTTGGGGATGAGGTTGAAATGCTTGAAAATGCTTGGTGTCTTTATATGAGTTAGCCTAGACCTAGCTAAGTACACCGCGCTGACTTGTTGGATCATGTGCAGAGTATATTCCTCTGGGAAGCTTCTAATTAATGAAGTCCTCTTCTTTTTGAGCCAAAAGGCAGGATCCTGGATGCTGTTTGTTGGTCACCCTGGAATGTAGCCAACATTGACAGGCATGAATGGACCAAAGTTTTGGGTCCAGGTAGCTAGATATTTTGCTCATGTTTCTAACACAGGAGAGTTTTTGACCATTTCCTGAGAAAAATGCATCCAGGGGGGTTTGTTGGTTGGTTAGTTATTTTGTGGCTGATTTGTTTGGTTTTTCATGTTGTCTGCCACCCTCCACCCAGGCTGTTTCATGTCTAAGTTACTTCATTGATTTTGAAGAGGTGGAACATGTTTTTGGATTATTAGTGTGTCTGATGATTGAAAAATTGGGTTGAGTTGAAAAATAATGGAATATATGTTCCTGAATACAGATACTGTAAGACAGGACTTGTTTATCTTGCAACTTGAATAGAGCCGGATTCTGATTGTCTGTTCTCTTTACCAGAAAATTGACAGTAATGAGATCATTTGTATTTTGTGAAAGAGGGCCATTGTTTGATGTGTAGTGTGTGCTCATTTTTTTAACAGACAAGCTTTTCTTTTAAGTTTTAAAATAAAGCAGCTTGGAGGTTTTTTTTTTCTAATCTTAAACTGATTTTGCAATCCTCATTATCTAATTCTAACATTAGTCCATTCAGTGAATAGAATTGCCATGATTGTTGGGGAAGCCGTCAGAATTAGAACCAAGATATTTCTTTTTATAGACATGTTGAAACTAATCTAAATATTGTATAGATTTTGAAGTTTGAATGGGCTTTCTTGGTAACTCAAATATAATTTGAGTTGGCTCAATTTATAGGAAGGCAATTGTATACTCCCACATTTGCTAAAGAGAACCACTTTCAAAGCTTGATTTAGCAAATTCTGAAACTTAGGGTAAATCCTGGTAAAGCACAGTTCTTTACATTTTTTTCTCATATGCTAAAGTCGTGTCTTATTTGCTTGGATATGTATATGCAGTCAAGCAGACTGGCACAAGTGTTGCTGGGATCCCACTACTTACACAATGAGTCTTTGGGGATTTTTCCTTTGGGATGACTCTAGTCTGGTCCTATGGACTGAAACTCGTTAGTAGTTAGAGTGCCTCTTCTGCTGTTCTTTCATCCAAAAACGGTTTTCATACACTTTTGAGACTGCTCCATGATGCAGACCAAAATGTGGTGTTAGTTTTCTTGTAAAAAGCTCAGTCTTGATGTGAACTAGAAGTTTGATGTTGGTAGAATCATACAATCTAAATGTCTCCTTTCAGTTTGACACAATGCTTTTACACAATACAATTAAAAAAAAAATAAAAAAGAAAAGAAAAAGAAAAGGAAAAAAGCTAAGTTACAAAACACATTGATTAATCTTTGCATAAGGCAGTGTAGAAAATACGTTAATGTCTCAAGGCTGGTTTTTTGTGCACAGTCATTTTAAAGGGCAGGAATAAATGTGCGTGTTTATTACAATTCTCAAGAAAAGTAGCAATTGCAGCAACGAAGTAGGCAGAGTGATATAATTCCAGATGGAAGGACTTGATAACCAAGGCAAGAGACATCATGGAAATATGTAAGACTTAGAAACAGGCTTGAAACATTGAAGTAGTACTTACAGAATATAATAATGGAGTATATGGCTACACAGTCTTTGAAGTAATAGAAGTGCAAGTGTGTTCCACAACATTAACAGCATTTGAGTTGTGTAAACATCTTGTTAACACTTGGAGTTATACAGCAAGTGATTGAATGAGGTTTCTGCTGATAACATTCAGTAACAGTATAAGATCCAATAAAGTGTTGGGGTTTTTTTTCTTTACATTTTTATGAGGTATTTCAGTACATTATTAACACCAGGAAGAAAAGAGAGTTGGGGTTTCCCCCCTCTAAATTATTTCATTCATATTTTAGCAAAATGATTCTAGAAATGTTGAGTAATAAATTTTAGCTTAAGTAATTTCTTGATTTTCTGCTCTAAAAATAGGAGAGTTGCATTTCAAAATGTTACTGGAATGTATTAGCGTTTATGGCTAAAGTGGAAATCAAGGCAAACTGATAATTAGTCTACTTTTAGGGAAAAATAAAATATTATGAAAATTATTTCAAATTACATATTTGGAAACTGAATGAAATATACAAGATTATGCCCAAAATAGATCCATATATCCTAAATAGTTACCTCTTTCTGGCATTTTTATGTATGTCCTTGCCATGTTTAAATCAAATATTGGGTTTGTTACCCTATTTTAGAAAGAAACTGTCTTTGAAAAAAACTAAAAATCTCTCCACGTCTTCGTAAACCTTTTGCAAATAGCTTCTGCCTTTTGTTATTTACCTGCCCTTAAGGTTGGGAAAGGGAAAAAAAAATCCTCTAGAACACTATTTCGTGAAAAGTTCAAGGTAGCTGTACTGCCAAGTTTAGAGCAGGTACATGCACTTCCCTGTTTGTGTGTGAGGATGTTGAGTGGTGAGAGGGTTTAAATGGAGCCTGTAAATTCTGAAATCCAGTTTCTGTAGGATTTGGGATAGTCCTACTGCTGATCTCAAATACTGGATGGGTATGCATATGGCAAGTGGTGCTTGCAATCTTGAATATAAAAATATCTACTACAATGGTTTAAAGCCAGAGGTCATCTTATCATCAATCTTTCCTTATATTTACTAAAATTTAGAGACATTAGTCTTTTACAGATTCATTTTTTTTCCTATTTGAGTGAAAGCAAAATTTTTCTAAGTCCTGGACTTTGAGTAGTAGTAACTTATTTTTTTAAGGTGTTTCCAGCTGAGGTGTAGTTCTGGGTCAGAGGTCTGTGCTTAATATGCTGATCACTTGGAACCATAAACCTGGAAAGGTAAAAGTCAATGAAGCTGTCACTTTCCATATTCTTGCACTGCTTTGAATTAGTTTTAGTGGCTTTAGATATAGTTACATTTCACTGGATTCTACATTTTAGAGTAATGAGGCACTAGTCCATTTGAAACAACTCAATATAGAAGTGGTATATATTTTAGTATTGACAGTGTGAATGAAAAGTGATTGCTATTGGGAATAATAATCTATAGAATTGGTCCTAGATTTTAGCATTTATGTATTATGAGTATGTGGAGAGAAACCAATGAGACATACATCCTTAGGGAGACCCTTAAGTACCAAACCTGGAAAAGTACTACGATCATTGCAAACTGACATTGCTGATCCTTGTTACTCAGTGAATACATGATGAAAACATGGGAAGTATCACGTGTCTGCAGTGAAATGAAATTTTGAGTTATAAATATATTGTTCATGTCTCATACCAGTTTGCTTAAAAATTAAAAAGATAATTTCTACTGTATTGGGATTGCATTGTTTTTAATTTTTTTCTGTTTGGATATTAAGTCTTAGGTGAGTCTGAAGTATTTAGTTTACACTGGGTTTGTTTCTGTACATATTAAAGGCCTCCTAAACAACTATTTTTTTTCTGATGTATGTATTCTTGGGAAAATTAATTAGAAGAATGGGTAGAATAGTTAAAGATGAATGGTAATTTTTTTGTCATTTGTAGTTGCTCTTACGTTTGGTCCTGGAAACCAGTATTATAAGCATCTGTATGTGTAAAGTGGCTGTCAAATCACAAAGGTTTAAATCTAAAGTGTCAGTGTCTCCCTAAGCCTTACTTGAAGATGCAGAGTTTAAGATTTTTAGAACTGAGTTGATAAGGGCAGTAGACATAGTGCTTCTATTTAAAAGCATAGTCACATATAACACTATCTGTGTGATACTTTTTCTGATTTAGAAACAATTGTAGTCAACAATATTTTAGCTGTTCTCTTTATTCTTCCGTGCAAATCTAATAATGAAAGAAAACTGATCAGTCTGATGATGGAAATTGTCAGCCAAAACAAACTTCATCTAAAAAAAAAACATTAAAATTTAAGTCAAGAGAAACTAAGGTGCTCAGTAAGTGTGAATTTAGTCTCTCCCCAGAGAAAGAAAGCCCTGTAAAACTGATGGTAATATGTCAAGATTACAGAGAAGTCCCATCAATAATCTCCAATTGGGTTCAATTCAAAACATCTCTGAAAATGTGTAGGTTTTTTCCTGCTCCTTACCCCAAGAGTTTTCCTTGAGGAAATCAATAAAGGGAATATTAAGCATGAGATGCCTAGAACTGTGTAGTTGACTTGGCACCACTTTTTTAACAATTATATTAAGAATAATTGAAAGTCTGTGGGTTTTAAAGCAAAAATATAACATTGAACCATGGGCTGATAATTTGCAAAAAAACATTTGCTGTTAGTCATTTGTGAAATGGTCATTATCAAACTGTGTAATAAAGGAGTGATTGCATGTTTTGCCATGTCAGTAAGATCTTACAGGATAAGTAATATTTTGTTAGAATCTCTTTTATGATATTGTAAGAAAGAGATGTATAAATAGGAGTGTGTTAGGAATATAAACTTAAAATCTGCACATTCATTAGTAGATAGATTTAAGCAGTAGAAAGTCTATGACAACAGGTGAAACAATTTTTTTCCAAAGGACTCTTCAGCAATCTTGTACTTGAATAGGAAAAGAAGTGATATTTTAGCACAAGTAAGGAAAAGTAAATGTCTTCAAAAATAGCTTTGGAGCATGGAAAAGAATTGTTTTTCTAGAGCTGACATGGAGCCATTTGTTTCAAATGACATCGTTGTGTATATTGAATACATTCTAAATAACTTTTTTTTGATTCACTTTCTAAAAGTTCACTGCAGTTACTTACTAAAATTCCCTTTTTAGCAATGGTCACAATTTAAGATCACCCTCTCTGCTCTGCTCCACGTTGACAGCATCTCATTTGAAATTAGAGTATTTCTATTCATATGGGTTTGATAGGAAACCTTCATCATCTTCGGAGCTTTAACACTGTTATTCCTGTACATTCTGTGAAGAAAAACTAAAGGAGCAGTCTAGTGTCATTCATTCTGATACCTATAGAGATTTTAAAATTTTAAATCCAGGCTATTTCCAAAATATTCTTTCTACCTCCCGTATCCTGTATTCCAAAATGTGCTTGCAGACTATTATAGTATTAGCTAGGTCATATTTTGTCCTGTGCTGTTCATATTTCGTCTGCTCTTCTGAATCTTTCTTGGATTCTGACATTTATTTTTCTGCTGTTTAAATGTCTCTGTTCTTCCTCACATGAGTTTGGAAATACCTACAATTAAAATATTTTGGCAGCTTTAATTTCCTTGGTATCTGAATTCTAGTAATGGGATGTTTGTTGAGCTGAAAATGTTAAAAAACCTGCTGATATATACAATAAAACCTTTGTTCACAGGATAATACATTTATTTTCAGAGCTTATTTTCACATTAAATTTTCAGCTTGAAATGTTTGTTTTGACTGTTATTAGGAATGAGAAATACATTTTAATACTTATCTATTTTAGCATGTTCTACACATAAAGCCTTCAGCTCAGATAATGTTCATCCATTAAAAGACTACTGCAAAATGAGTCCTCAGCTGGCACAAAATCAGACACAAAGGCAAGAAGAGTAATGTTAGAGAGAGGGCTTTGGAAATCAACTTTCCCTCATTGATGTAAATGCATAATGTGAAAAATGCAGATATATTTTTGTATTCACTACTATTATGAAAGTTTTAAAGCTGATTTTACTTTCCGCAGTCTAATTATAATCTCTGGTAGCCAATAATAGATAAGTTGAACTAGCAATATTTTTAGAAATATGAGACAAAAAATTCTCACAGAACCAATATGAGTCATATCTTACAAGACCTCACTGTACAGCATCCAGCTCTGGGGTCCCCAGCGTAAGAAGGAGATGGACCTGGTGGAACAAGTCCACAGGAGGATCACAAATAAGATCACTAGAGGGATCGAGCACCTCTCCTATGAAAGCAGGCTGAGAGAGTTTGGGGTTGTTCAGCCTGGAGAAGAGAAGGCTCCAGGGAGACCTTATAGCAGCCTTTCCAGTACTTAAATTGACCTACAGGAGAGATGGTGAGGGACTCTTTTTCAGAGTGTAGTGATAGGATGGTAACAGGCTGGATGGGGCTTTGAGCAACCTCATCTAGTGGAAAATTTCCCTGGCAATGGCAGGAAGGATGGAACTTGATGGTATTTAAAGTTCCTTCCAAACTAAACCATTCTATATTTTATAAAAGTAATAATAATTAAAAAGTAGGTTGACTGTTTCAATGCCAATATAGGATCTTGAAGAAAAAAATAAAATTATAAAATTATATGCTTACTTACTGCAAAATGCTCAAATTCTGAATTTAGCTTCTTTATAAAGCTGCTCAGGCTTGTCACTACAAGAAGCACNCCGCAGTCTAATTATAATCTCTGGTAGCCAATAATAGATAAGTTGAACTAGCAATATTTTTAGAAATATGAGACAAAAATTCTCACAGAACCAATATGAGTCATATCTTACGAGACCTCACTGTACAGCATCCAGCTCTGGGGACCCCAGCGTAAGAAGGAGATGGACCTGGTGAAACAAGTCCACAGGAGGATCACAAATAAGATCACTAGAGGGATCGAGCACCTCTCCTATGAAAGCAGGCTGAGAGAGTTTGGGGTTGTTCAGCCTGGAGAAGAGAAGGCTCCAGGGAGACCTTATAGCAGCCTTTCCAGTACTTAAATTGACCTACAGGAGAGATGGTGAGGGACTCTTTTTCAGAGTGTAGTGATAGGATGGTAACAGGCTGGATGGGGCTTTGAGCAACCTCATCTAGTGGAATATTTCCCTGGCAATGGCAGGAAGGATGGAACTTGATGGTATTTAAAGTTCCTTCCAAACTAAACCATTCTATATTTTATAAAAGTAATAATAATTAAAAAGTAGGTTGACTGTTTCAATGCCAATATAGGATCTTGAAGAAAAAAATAAAATTATAAAATTATATGCTTACTTACTGCAAAATGCTCAAATTCTGAATTTAGCTTCTTTATAAAGCTTTATAAAGCTTCTCTCTTCCAGAGAAGAGCTACCAAGCTGGTGAGGGGTCTAGAGAACAAGTCATACAAGGAGAGACTGAGGGAATTGGGCATGTCTAGTTTGGAGATGAGGAGGCTGCAGGGAGACCTCATTGCCCTCTACAACTACCTGAAAGGAGGTTGTAGAGAGGTGGTGTTGGCATCTTCTCCCAAGTGAATAATGACATGACCAGAAGAAATGGTCTGAAGTTGCATTAGGGGAGGTTTAGACTGCATATTAGGAAGAATGACTTTACTGAAAGAGTGGTCAGGCACTGGAACAGCCTGCCCATGGAGGTGGTGGAGTGACCATCCCTTGAGGTATTTAAGAAACATGTAGATGTGGCACTTGAGGGCATGCTCTTGTGCCTGAGATTGTAGGGTGTAGGTTGTGCTTTTTGTGTATGGTTGGACTTGGTGGTCTCAGACATCATTTCCAACCATGACAATTCCGTGATTTTGTGATTCACTTCAGTATGTGGAGCAATGAGCAAAGGATGCATAAAAACCCAAGCAGTTTTTGTTATAAGTTATTAACATGCATCATGGCTGACCATGTGATAATGCTCTAGTACCCAAAATGTCCTCAGTTTCCCTTGTTCTCTTTCCCTTAGTGTTTTGCTATTTTAACTGTTGTAATGTACTGATTGCTTTTCTGTATCTATGTTTCCAGATTTAATATGACAATAAAGAAATCGTTGGTCAAGGGAATCTTTATCTGGAATGATTGTTCCACTGTTTTAGCAAAAATCAACAGCTTCAAATAGTCAGTTTATCCTGGACTAGTCATCTAATTTAAGGGATGCATTTGTGACCTTTGCCCAGATCTTTCAAATCCAACCACCTGAAGCCATGGTTTTAACTGGATGACCTGCCCTCCATTCCCTTCTTTTTATGGTTGTCAGAGCTACAGGAGGGAATAAATATAGGGAAGTCATAGAATATTCTGCCTTATTTGATAGTCTGCTGAAGAGTTTATATTTTTTAGTCCTTTAAAGATGAAATAAGTTTAAAGATGGACAAGTGCATTGCCTTGTGGTGGGGATTTTTTTTGCCCTTTATTAAGAATAACCCTGAAATATTATGCAACACAGGAACTTAGTTCATATTTTGAAAACATGTTTGTGAAAATGTTGACATTTGATACTTTCTCTTCCTTTGCAAT
>VZRU01014464.1:66787-79845 GCA_013398155.1 Pedionomus torquatus
CTTCTCCCAAGTGAATAATGACATGACCAGAAGAAATGGTCTGAAGTTGCATTAGGGGAGGTTTAGACTGCATATTAGGAAGAATGACTTTACTGAAAGAGTGGTCAGGCACTGGAACAGCCTGCCCATGGAGGTGGTGGAGTGACCATCCCTTGAGGTATTTAAGAAACATGTAGATGTGGCACTTGAGGGCATGCTCTTGTGCCTGAGATTGTAGGGTGTAGGTTGTGCTTTTTGTGTATGGTTGGACTTGGTGGTCTCAGACATCATTTCCAACCATGACAATTCCGTGATTTTGTGATTCACTTCAGTATGTGGAGCAATGAGCAAAGGATGCATAAAAACCCAAGCAGTTTTTGTTATAAGTTATTAACATGCATCATGGCTGACCATGTGATAATGCTCTAGTACCCAAAATGTCCTCAGTTTCCCTTGTTCTCTTTCCCTTAGTGTTTTGCTATTTTAACTGTTGTAATGTACTGATTGCTTTTCTGTATCTATGTTTCCAGATTTAATATGACAATAAAGAAATCGTTGGTCAAGGGAATCTTTATCTGGAATGATTGTTCCACTGTTTTAGCAAAAATCAACAGCTTCAAATAGTCAGTTTATCCTGGACTAGTCATCTAATTTAAGGGATGCATTTGTGACCTTTGCCCAGATCTTTCAAATCCAACCACCTGAAGCCATGGTTTTAACTGGATGACCTGCCCTCCATTCCCTTCTTTTTATGGTTGTCAGAGCTACAGGAGGGAATAAATATAGGGAAGTCATAGAATATTCTGCCTTATTTGATAGTCTGCTGAAGAGTTTATATTTTTTAGTCCTTTAAAGATGAAATAAGTTTAAAGATGGACAAGTGCATTGCCTTGTGGTGGGGATTTTTTTTGCCCTTTATTAAGAATAACCCTGAAATATTATGCAACACAGGAACTTAGTTCATATTTTGAAAACATGTTTGTGAAAATGTTGACATTTGATACTTTCTCTTCCTTTGCAATATTAACTGGCAATGTTTTCCTGCCTTATGGCTAAACACGGAAGGTAATTTTATAGTGTCCTCTTTGTAGTAGAAGGAGAAGATTGTCTTGAAATGTTATGTTCAAGGGTAGTCTTAGGATGTTACAATTTCTTTACCTACTTTATAATTATTTTGAGGAGATTGCAAACTGTATTGTTTTGTTTTGATGTTTTTTTTTTCCATTTCTATGATAGTGCACAAAGTAGAAGTTTTGAATGTTATCCATTCAAGAAAGCATAATCTTTGTCAGAGAAGGAAATGCAGTACTGTTTTGTAGCAGCACAGGAGGCCCAGTACTGGTTTCTTCTATGCTTGAAGCGGTTAACAGTCCAATCACATTACCAGTGCTGTAAATCTCATTATACTTGCCATCTTCTTCTATTTAAGCTTGTTATTTGGTGTGCAGTTTCTCAGCTATTTATTCCAAATCTTTAATTCTTCTACATATTTTTAATTTATGTGTTCACGTCATGGCAAGTTCACCATACCCCCACCGAGTGTCTTATCCTACACCATGCTGAAGCTTATTTTTTAAAAAAATGATTTTGTTTATAATTCCAAACTCTACTTATTTTACAGACTTTGACATATTGAAATAAAAAATTCACAGGTAAGAATGTTTCAAGATGGTATATTGGGTATGTTGTTTTTAGAGTAGATTAAACCTTCTTCCATTGTTGCAGCACCAAAAATTAACATGCCTGGTGCCAATATTGGAAATTGCCTAACTCAAATAAGGAATCAGACTTCCCAAAGAAGTGAATAATAATATCTGACATTAAACTCAAGATCTGGTGAGGGAAGCAGAAGAGCATGTTAATCTTAAAATAAATTTGGAATATAAATCAAATATTTTAAGTATGACACAACTTTAGATCACCTTGACCTACTTAAATTGAAAAAAAAAGCCCTTTATTTTAGGCAGGAACAAACTTAAAAGAAAGCTAAGCAGAGAGGGACGAGGGAGGGATGCTAATCATTCATAACTGCATAGTTGAAATGTATCATTTGAAAAACAGTAAGACTGGCTGAATAACTTACATTAAATGTATTTATTTATTTGCCCATGTTATGTCACTGTTAAATTGCATAATTGTGCTTCCAGTAGCTCAGAAATATAAAATGTATAAAAATAAACTTCAAGTATTCATTAGAGTAGTCTGCAAAAGAAGTAAATTATGTATTGAGATGCCAAGGAGTGATTTTTTGAACTAGCAATGAAAAATATCTCTTTACAAACTGCTTGAAGTTTCACTGAGTTCTATTTGCTTTTGAGGTTCTTATGCTTGTCTCATATATATTAGTCTTCAAATGCATTGTTTGTTTTCTTTTGATAAAATTTGTATCTCAAATATTTTATGATGTCATCCAGATTACTATTATTTTTCTTAATCTCTTAAGAAAGTAAGTTTCATGACTCATTTTGTCTCTGCTGATCAGCTTGTCCATACAGTTGTTCTCTGCAGTGCCTTTTGGATATGGGGACTACTTTAAACCAAAGTTGACAAAGACCAAAGTTCTCAAAGATATGAAAACTTTTCTTAATATAGGCAGTTTAGCAGGGCTCTAATTTATAAGTTACGTCTATGAAGACAGTAAGGCTTTCTACCATAAGCTGATTGCCAGAGAATCTATGTAAAGCTCAACTGGGCAAAGAATTAGATAGGTGGAAATCCAGCTAGATATGAAATCAGCTTTCATGAGTTGTTCTGTGCATGGAAAATGTTCAGGAAACTTCACTGTTTTCAGTACTTAGGTTCTCCTTCTGTATGTTATGAACTGTGGACTTGGTTGAGCTAGAGGAGGTTTATGTCTGTGCATTTCACACAGTGATTCTTTTGATGTGGTTTGCATGGAATATTGCAACAACTTTTTGGTGGGTAGACCTGGCTGATGAGATGCTTTCTACTTGACCAGATATAAATTTGGGGAAAAAAAATCTTATTTTCTATACACTGATCTGAGACTCAAATAGATTATAAAAGTGTAATTGCTGTCAATTTGCACAAGCAGGCAATATTCTACTGGAAACAAGATACGTAAAATTTTATTTTTTAATACCATTTAAACTGATAGGAATGATACCCAAAACTGCAAGCCTAAATGGTAACTGGTGTCAGTAATCACATTTAAGATAATACAGGAGGTTTCTGAGGTTATCTGCTGTGTCAGATACAGACTTTATCTCTCAATGGCTATCACTAACTTCTGTCACCTGAGCAAGAGAGTTCTTATTGGTTATTTTTGTTAGCTCTTCCTGGTACAAAAACAGAGCAGAATTAGTTTATCCACATGAAGGTTTCAATAGTGAATGAAACAAAAAATTTATTCTGTATTAACAATTTTGCTGAAAACAAACCACATTATTTTACAAAGCTGCTTTTAAATTATAAAGCTTGTTGTTCATTTACTATTACCCTCACATTTGGTAACTAGGTCTGTAAAATGGCTTATTTCATAGATGCAGATATATTTGATATATCTGTATATATATCTGCATAGATTGCAGGTATATAAACAGATGCAATATTAGTTAGGTATCTAATAATCAGTGTATTTCAGAGGAAACATCTTATGTTTATGTCTGCCTTTGGTTTTTGTCTTGTATTGGTAGTGCTGGTCTTATTTCATTTTTCTCACAACAAGCACTAAGTCTTGCTTTTCTCCTTATAGTCTTTCATCTTTAAAGTCTACAAAACTTAAAAAAAAAAATCTGAACAGAGCAAAAGGGTTTTTTTGCCAGATTCCTATCATATATATTTTTTCACTGCAGTAGCATGTAGGAAATCCACATGCGGAATCCATAAGCATGGTAAAAATCAGAAAGGCACTGTCTTACCTGTGAAGATGTTGATCCTGTATAGATGCTTCATTAGCTTAACTGGCAAAAAGGGCTTTTTTTCATGGTTTTTCCCACAAGGTCTCAATCTTGCATGACTGTAAACTGTTACTGGATTTTACATTCTTTAAGGAAAGGATTTGGAAAAAGAGAATTTTTGGGGAAGCAAGAAAACAGGAAAAGGAAGACAGAATGAAAAAGTTGCTCTTGTCACATTCAAATGACAAGTAGATGAAAGGAGTTGTCAGTGAGCAATAATACTTAGCCAGATTACACAATTTCTGTTTATCAAAGATACTGTTCTCAGAGAACTAAGGCTATCGATGAAGGTAGTTTTCTGGGAAACAGGTAAAAAGTGTTAATTCTGTTTGTCTCGGCTTACTGTATTCACCCTTCTTTTTTGCCTTTTTCCATCTTCCTTTCAAAACTGTGTTTGACAGATGTTAGGGTTGATGAATTTTAATTTTAATTTGGCCTCATCCTTGGGTTGCTGACAGTTCCTTGTACACCACAGGGACCTTTCTTTTCCAACTCACTTCATGTTTCAGTAAGAAGTGGAGTGTCTGATGGAAACTTCTTCCTAAATAAGTGAACTCAACTGGAACACAGCCAAACGCTATCAGAACTGGCTCCCTGAATCCCAGTCTTGTGTTTTACCATGGTATGAGAGATTAGATTCATTAACCTCTCATTAGAAACATGTCATTGCTAAAATCCCACATTATGCTAGATTCAGCCTATTAGAAATCCCAAAAGACCAGTTAACGTAAAAGAATTAACATTTCTTATTCCAGAAGTTAATATAGATTCCTCATTTGTCTCTGTTCCATTTATTTAACATGGAAACTTGTTAGGTGCTTTTTTCTTTAGAATTAACAGCAATTTTATTAAGCCAGAGAGAACCATTTGATAAAAAACCTTTTTTATCATGGTGGAAATCATAGAATCATAGAATCATCCAGGCCAGAAGAGACATCCAAAGGTCATCTAGTCCAACCTCCCTGCAGTCACAGGGACACCCCCAGCTAGACCGGGTTGCCCAGGGCCTCAACCACCTCCCTGGGCAACCTGTTCCAGTGTTCCACCACACTCAGAGTAAAGAAATTTTTCCTAATATCCAATCTAAATCTACTCTTCTCCAACTTAAATCCATTGCCCCTCATCCTATCACTGCAGGCCTTTGTAAACAGAATCTCTCCAGCCTTCTTGTAGGCCCCCTTTAGGTACTGAAAGGCTGCTATTAGGTCTCTCCAGAGCCTCCTGTTCTCCAGCCTCCCAGCTGCCTCAGCCTATCTTTATAGCAGAGGTGCTCCAGCCCCCTGGTCTTCTTCATGGCTCTCCTCTGGACCCACTCCATCAGGTCCATATCCTTTCTATATTGTGGGCTCCAGCCCTGCACACAGTACTCCAGGTGGGGTCTCACCAGAGCAAAGTGACAGAATCACCTCTCTGGATCTGCTGGCAACACATCTTTTGATGCAGCCCAGGATATGATTGGCCCTCTGGGCTGCAAGTGTACACTGCCTGCTCATGTCCAGCCTCTCACCCATCAGCACCCCCAAGTCCCTTTCCTCAGTGCTGCTTTCTAATACCTCATCCCCTGGTCTGTATTGATAGTGAGGATTGTTTCAGCCCAGGTGCAGAACCCTGCACTTACTCTTGTTGAACCTCATGAGGTTCATCTGGAAATACAAATACTTGCAGTATAAAATAGTTTATTTCGTTATTATATTTTCTACATATGTGTGTAGAATGTGGGATGTATTTTACTTATAATAACACTTGTGGGAATTATCTCTGTACCAGTCATATCTTAACTTAGACAGAACTTGCTATTTATAGAAGGATATTAAATCCTATTTGAGTAGTTCCAAATGCATCCAGATGTTAAAGCACTGTGTTTAATTCCAGGTAGAGTTCAGCATATTAGGTGGAATGAAACATCTTTTACATTGCCTTTTGACCTAGGTAGCTTTCTCCTCTAATGAGAATAAACACTGCAAAATAATTTGAGTAAAATGGAATTCATTCTTTAGTCATATTGCATAGTTTCTGCTCAAGCTTGATGTGAATGCCCATTAAAATCCATAAAACAAATAGCAAATGACCTTTTACTAGCAATACATTTTTGTGTGTATTCATCTGCTACTGTGAGCAAAAAAAGAAATTTCCATTTTGTGTAGTGGTTATAAGCAGCATGAAATAATGCTTTTGAATCAGTTAATGTCATTGCTTGAAATGGAAAGCAGTATATTCAGAGACATTGTACTGTGATAAGTGTGGCTTTGCATAACAGCCGCTGTTGTTAGGATATTTGGCTGCTGTTTCAAAGTAGGTAGGAGTCATTAGTAGGGAAATGAGAGAGATTGGTGGAATTATACTCCGCCCTCCCTGAGACAAAAATGAGAACATCCACTAGAAAAAAAGTACAAGATCGAGGGGATCCTATATCCTCCTCTTGCCAGACAGAAGGCATTACCTTAAAGGAAAGGAGTGAATGGAGGCAAACCCATGCTTGTGATGGCAGGTGAACCCCCTCTTTGCCTCCTTTGCCTTCCCAGGTGCTTCCATACAACAGGTTTGGAGCTCTGGATGCGGAAGGTCAGTCAATGGATGATGTGGATTATGGCCCATTTACACCAAAGGTGTTCCCAAGGTCAGAAAGGACTAGCTTCTATATTGCAATGACCTACATGAGGAGGAAAAAACAGGTTACAGTGTTAGGTGACTCCCTTCTCCCTTCTGCCAATACACTAGATGTACCCTTCTCTTAGGGAAGTCTGCTGCTCCCCTGGAGCCCAGGTTTATGATATCACCAGAAAACTTCCTGGTTTTATAGGACTATTATTCTATTATAGGACTATTTATAGGACTATATAGTAACCATTATTACTCACAAGATGTGGTACTGAACCTATTGGTGACCAACACAAGTGAGGTAATTGGTGATGTCAAGACTGGAGGCAGCCTGTGCTGCAGTGATCATGCTCTGGTGGAGTTAGCAGTCCTGAGTTATGGGTTATACTTCTGAACAGTGAAGTAAAGTCAGGACCATACATTTTAGGAAAGTAAAGCTCTTCAAGGAGTTAGCCAGTAGGACCCCTGGGAAGCTCCCCTCAGGGGTAAGGGAGCAGAAAAGAGCTGGCAGATCTTTAAGGATACTTTTAATAGAACACAAGAGCTCTTGATCCCCAACTGTAAGAAATCAGGAAAGGAATACAGACCAGCATGGATGAGTCAAGACCTGCTGGTCAAACTAACTGGCAAAAAGGAAATGCTTAGGGAATGGAAACAGGGACAGGTGTCCTGGGAAGAGTGTAAGGATGCTGCCTGATCGTGTAGGGATGGGGTCAGGAAGGCCAAGGCATGGCTGGAGCTGAACTTGGCAAGGGATGCAAAGAATAAGAAGGGCTTCTACAGATATGACAGCCAGAAAAGGAAGTTCAAAGACAGTGTTAACCACCTTGATGAGCAAGACTGGTAAACTGGGAAAAAGAGATGAGGAGAAGGCTGAGGTACACAGCAACTTCAACTTTACCTCAGTCTTCACTGGCAACCTCTTTTCCTACACCTCTTGAGTGGATGGACCTCAAGACTGGGACTGGGGGAAGCAAAATCCTTCCCACTGTAAGAGAAAATAATTCAAAGCCACCTGAGGAAGCTGAAGTCGTGGCAGTCAAGTGAAGTTCCTGGTGACTGAGAAAAAGGGAAATACTGTGCCCATTTTTAAAAAGAGTAGAAAGGAGAACCCTGGGACCTACTGGCCTGTCAGCCTCACCTCTAGACCCGGGAAGATCATTGGACAGAACCTCCCAGAAGCTCTGTTAAGGCTCATGGAGGACAGGGAGTTGATTCTACACAGCCAGAATGGCTTCACCAAGGACAAGTCCTGCCTGACCAGCCTTGTAGTCTTCTATGATGGAGTGACTACACTAGTGGACAAGGAAAGAGCTATGGAAGTTGTTTGTCTGGACTTCTGTGAGGCCTTTGACACAGTCCCCCACAACATCCTTTCCTCTGTGCTGTAGCACTTCAAATAATTTCCACCACCCACTTTTAGCAGGATATACCAAGGTTATATTTGACTAGTCATACAACTTTTTCACATCTTCTGTAAAACAGAAGGGCAAATGAAAGTTGTATCCCAGGATAATTTGTTTCCACTGAAGTTGCTAAACAACCTTAAATACCATTTTATGTTTTCTGTTAACAAACTTTACTGCAGAGGGTCAGAAAGTAAAACAGACCGTATATCAAACTGAAAGTATATTGTTTTCATAGTCCAAGCTAAGACATGAAAAGTAGTATTCTGAAAAAAACCCAAACCTGTGAAGTCATTTATAAAATGGCTGAGGAACCTTGAATTTGCATTTATTTGCTTATATCACTCTCAAAGCCCACTTTATAAAATAAGCAGATGTATTTCTGTGGTGCTAAGTTTAGGTGTTATGACTGATTTTTGTATTTGGCGTTTTTCAGAATCATTAAGAAATAAAATAATAAACACCAAAACCCTGATGAGAATCAAATCCGGTTAATTTTTTAATCAATGGTTGCCTCTTGTCTTACTTGCAGAATGAAGTGAATCTTTTACTTTCAAAGGCATGCTTAGATCCTTGGGATTCTTGGCTTCTTAAAGTAACTGGTATGTAGAAACATAGAATCATTTAGGTTTGAAAAGACCCTTAAGACTGTGTCAAACCATAAACTCAATATAGCCAAGACCACCACTAAACCATGTCCCTAAGCACCACGTCCACATGATTGACTTATTTAATTAGCCATCAGCTATGGAGGTAGATACATACTTTTGACTCAGAATTTGTCAATTTAAAGCATGAATGAAAAGGCAGAACAACATTTTAAAGGCACTGAAAGGTTGGGGGTTTTTGCCTGTAAGCAAGCTCATCAGACTGCCCTAGAGATTTCGTCATGACTTACCAGGATTTCACCATACCAGGAAGTATTTTTGACATTCCTGTTAATGTAAAAAAATAAATTAACAGATGTCATCTTTGAAATAGGGCAAAGAGTTGTAGAACAATGTAGATTTTCAAAGTTTTGACTAAAGTGATTAAACACTACTGATTTGCAATTATTTTCATTCCCACCTCTTCATAAACAGATATGTTTTTGCACATCCATGAGCACTGTTTCTTTCCCTGGTTCTTTAGGGAAATGTGACACCTTCACCATAAATTTCTGTCTCAAGACAGCCTTTTCTTTTTGTGTTCATATTCAAATAAAGAACTCTCCATGACTCTTTCAGTGCCCCATATTCATCATATTTGTAAATAGTGTTTAGGAGAATCAGATGTTATTGGGATTGTCATGTTTTGTGTGCTAGTAATGCTTAACTTCCCTGTGGCTGTTAGCTCTGAGGTAGCTGAGAGTCTTGTCGTGCCTTCTTGAGATTATGGAGTAAATGGAAGCAAACCGACAGGCACTGAATATAGAAGAGAATGAAGAATGGACAACAAAAGGGAACAGTATGAGATTATGTTGGTACTTCAGTATCCAGTAATAGAGTTTATGGAGAGCTGTTTATCAAGCATTGGTACAACTGATGGCACACAGGCACTTCCTAGTGTGTTGCATGATTGTACTTCAGTAAATCTTTTAGCTACTGGCACTTGATCCCAGAGGTTGCATTGGTCTCCTTCAGGATGTCAGTCTTCTGTCAGTGTGTGTTTTAGTCACATCAGAACACAACCACTGCGGTCTGCTCTGGGGAATTTTTATCTTCGGTTACTGGAACAATATACTGTGTATATTTTGGTGAATTAGGAAGTAGGGTGTATCTTTGGAAGGGCAAGACTGAATCAACCATCTGAATGGAAAATATAGGAGGTTTGGATTTATGGAAGTGTTCTTCATGGTAATTAAATGTGTCAGCATCACTGGTAAAATAGATTTGTAAAATACAAGAGGGTTTCTGTGAGAGTAAACTGTGACCTTTTGCCCACTGGGCTGTTTGAAAGAGGTACACTACAAGTAATAATTTGATTTGGATTTGGATTTATTCTTTTTTCTTTTAGAAAGTATCTGAAGAAATTGCCTCGATAGAGAAACATAGTGGTAGAGAAGTTAAACTGTCCTTGTTATGTGTAATGGCAGTCACTGATGTAATAAGAATAAAACGAGCAATGTATGAACTAAGAAGTTATCAACAGTGTGATCTCTTTAAAATGCTTTTTCAAAAAATGTTGGACTGATTCCAGAGTCACATTCAGGGAATAGAAGTTTTTAATGTGTATCTTTCAGTTACACACCGTTGTCCATATAATTTTAGATTTTTGTTGTCTAAATAAATTAATATTTAATTTTGAAGAGGTGGATGTTGGAATACTAGACATTTGGGCTATATTTAGAGTCAAAATATTAGAAAAACTTTCTCCAAAATAAATAGAGGGCAGGGATTCAGTTTCTTTTACAGATTTCATCAAGCAACACAGAGTTGATTTCTGCAACTGGAAGTTGCACTTCTACCAACGAAGTGTAGTATGAAAATGCATCTCAGTTGCCTTGGTTGCTGAGACATATTTGGGTTCAATTGTGAACAACTTATAGAATTCTTTGTTCAGTAGTCTGGGTTTTGTTGTGGTTTGGTGGTTGTTTTTTGGGGGATGGGTTTATTTTGGCGTGTGTTTTTAAGGGTAACTTTGCTATTATTCTTTATAAATCCAAGGAAGTTTTACCTAGAATATTAAACAGAAGAGCAGCTGTTCCGTGGAACAGCTGCAAAGGAGCAGCTCTCTTCTGTCTGCTGGTGGTTCTTAGTTACATGTATTCTTTTCAGTATGTTGGATTTCTGACCTGTACGATTGGAAAGTCGTGAGATGTGCCTTTGTACATCCAAGTAGAACTACCAAAACACGTGTGATGTGTTTTAATTAAAAAGATTTTTGCTTTCTCTAGTGCTAAATACCAGAGGTAATGTATTATATTGCTTAAAACTAATGATGTATAAAATTCTTACTTGTCTACACTATAATAATACTGGTCTACTTCTATGTACAAATAGAAACTTTGGTTCATTTTGTAACTTTCTATTGTATATAGTTGACCAGGAGCTTCCAAAGGACCTGAAAATCAAAGTTGTTTTCCCCTCACACAGATTATCCTGTGGCATTACATATAGGCAGTGTTTTTTTCCCCAGAGTTGAAATCATATATATTATTCTGAATGTGTTCATTTGCAGAGATGTGCTGCCATTTCAGAGTGATATTTTGTAAAGCTCCTTGAGAGTTGATGTTGAATGACAATATCACTAATACAGGTTTAAGGACTGTGAGTCTCAAAAGTCTGTTACTGTAAACACCTGCTGGTGCTCTACTTCTGTTTTTTTGGCACTGAAGAGGTATTTTGAATGATGATGGGCCTCTCTGTTGGGTTTTAGAGGTTTAGAGCTTTTCCTTTTTCATACGAAACAAACCAATGTACAACTGATTAATACATAACTTGTTTCTTAAATTGCAAAGAGTATTCTCGCAAGGGACAGCATCTACTAGTGATACACTTTAAAAGATATGGTAAATGACTGGATTCCTTAATGTATTCTATAAAAAAAAAAAAAAAAAAAAAAAAGAAAAAAAAAAAAAAAAAAAAAAAATTGCCAGTCTTCTACTATATCATCTTCAGGGGACAGGGTCTCCATTACACATAGGTTTTTCCGCTAAGAGGCCAGTTGAAAATGAAAGGAGGTTGTTCCTGACCTCTCTGCTCAGTCCCAGTTCAAATTTAATTTTATATCCTTCCACCTCCAGATAGCTTGGACTCCTGGATATAGCACTGATGACAACACATGCTGATTGAATTTGCCATGACCTCTGAACATCACAAGGCCGCATAGTTTTCTTTCTCCTTCTAGCACCCCATTCTTTCACTGGCACTTTCTTGCAGCCAAGAAGGTTCTTAAACTGATGATAGTGAAACAATAAGCAGTGTAATTTGGTGAAAGTATCTGTTGCTGACCATACATTGTATCTGCTGTAATTGATTTCCATGAGAGCAGTGTCTGCTTTATGTATATGTGACTGTGCATCACAACCCCCTATGTAACAATTATTTTGAAATGTTTGAGAAAGAAGAGTTGTACTCTGGAAATGCTAGTTTAGTTTAAACAATGGACAGATTAATGTTTTCTTTACATAAATAAGTATTAGGCAAGCCTAGAACTTATTGATGTTAACAGGCATGACATTTTATTTGCACAAAACACTTTAAGTCACTTTTTGACTCATCTATGCCAGTGAATCCATATATGATACTGGGCACTGGAAATAATGATAGAGCACAGAGGTTTCTACCAGAAATAACAGTAAGCACTTTCATAAAGACATCTTTGTCAGGACTTGTCTGTTAGCTACTTTCCTGTTTTCATTTCTAGTCTTACTGAGCGATTCTGCTAAATTTAGTTTTGCTTCCTTCACCTGCAGAAGATTTTGCTTTTAAAGTGACTGCTGAGTACTGTGATTGCTTAGCAGGCCTCTGCAATATCTTTTGTCTAGCCGAAGACTGAAAAATAGAATCACAGAATCATAGAATGATTAGAGTTGGAAGGGCCATTAAAGATCATCGAGTTCCAACCCCTCTGCCATGGGCAGGGACACCTCCCACTAGACCAGGTTGCTCAAAGCCCCATCCAGCCTGGCCTTGAACACTTCCAGGGATGGGACATCCACAACTTCTCTGGGCAACCTCTTCCAGTGCCTCACCACCCTCACAGGAAAGAATTTCTTTATCATATCCAATCTAAAATCCCCCTCTTCCAATTTAAAACCGTTACCCCTTGTCCTTTCATTACACTCCCTGACAGAGTCCCTCTCCAGCTCTCCTGTAGCTCCCTTCAGCTACTGGAAGGCTGCTATAAGGTCTCCTTGGAGCCTTCTCTGGGCTGAACAGCCCTTGCTCCCTCAGCCTGTCCTCATAGGGGAGGAGACTCATCCCTCCAGTGATCTTCATGGCCCCTCCACTGGACCAGTTCCAACAGGTCTATGTCCTTTCTATGTTGAAGACTCCAGAGGTGGACACAGTACCCCAGGTGGGATCCCACGAGCACAGCATAGAGGAGGAGAATCACCTCCCGTGACCTGCTGGCCACACTTCTTTTGATCCAGCCAAGGATACGGTTGGCTTTCTGGGCTGCCAGCACACACTGTCACACTGCCAGCTCCTGTTGAGCTTCTCATCCATGA
>VZRU01014464.1:79875-108122 GCA_013398155.1 Pedionomus torquatus
CTCCCAAGTTCTTCTCCTCAGAGCTGCTCTCCAGCCATTCTCTGCCCGAACTGTATTTGTGCCTTGGATTGCCACATCCCAGGTGCAGGACTCTGCACTTGGCTTGATTGAACTTCATACAATTTGCATTAGCCCACCTCTCAAGCCTGTCCAGGTCCCTCTGGATCCCCCTTCCCTCCAGCACATCTACCACACCACTGAGCTTGGTGTCATTGGCAAACTTGCTGAGGGTACATTCTATCCCACTGTCCATGTCTCCAACAAAGATGTTAAATAGTATTGATCCCAGTACTGACCCTTGTGGGACACCACTCATCATCAGCCGCCACTTGGACATTAACCACAACCCTTTGAGTGCAGCCATCCAGCCAGTTCCTTATCCATCAAGTGGTCCATCCATCAAATCCATGACTTTCCAATTTGGAGACTAAGATGTCATGAGGGACAGTGTTGAATGCTTTGCTTAAGTCCAGGTAGATGATGTCCATTGCTCTGCCTTTGTCCACCAAGTCTGTGGAGGTATCATTTTGCTAAGCCAAATTCATATATGCATACAGTAACTATTTCAGTAAGCAGGTCACGTGCAGTGTTTATAACTGGATGTGGATCAGCTGTATGCCCTTTACAGTCACTAACCAGCAAATACATTATTGTGCATTTTTAAAGCTAAGTCTAGCCTTCCAGTGGCTACCTACAACCCCATTTTCAATTACTTTTACATTGAATACTCATTCTTCATAATAGAAGTTTATGTAAGATTTCTATTTTTGTCTCATTCTAACTGTGGCATATGAATAACTTTTTAATACTCTCTAATAGCACTGAAATTGTAAATACATGCTTTGGGGCATTTTCTTACTGACATTTGTTAATGTCTGCAATTCATTAAGACCTTAGTGGTCAAACTGACCGTTCCCCTCCTGTCATTCCTCCTTGCATGGTGAATTGACATTCAGAAGCTTGTAGCTAATTATGCTGGATAATAAGTATACTCTTTAACAGTGGCCATTAGCAGAGAATATACTTGGCATTTTATGTATCCTTTTAAGGTGATGCAATTTTGGAGTTGGTTTCCAGGGAAAGGTAGGTCAACATTTCTTAAATTATGTTAAACAGATGGTGCTTGAGTGGTGCAAGAGCCAATGCTAGACAGAAAGGCATAATCCTTGTCATGAACCAACAGAAGCATAACTGTCTCACATCAAGAGAGTAAAGACCTAATATATATTATTATGACATAATATTTTGACTTCAGTAAAACAAAAATTATCTTGCTTTCAGGTGACAGGCACTTTATAGAAGACAGCAAGTTCTAGTATCTGAATCACCATCTTGAATAACATTGGCCACAAAATTTTATGTAAACTTTGTATGTGTTTAGGACATTTTGACTTTCATTGTGTCTGAGATGCTTTTTAGGTATTCAAAGTGTTTTACATGGCCAGACAATGTTTTTTGTAAGTCAGTCTTTGTAACTTAGTGCGTTCATAAAAAGAGTAAGGAGACAATTATCTGTTGCTTTATGATCTAAGGGTGATTCTTACCACCTACAAAGAATTCATGTGTACAACATCCTTGTAGCTGCTGCAGTCTATCAGTATTCTCAGTATCCTCTTTTCTACTTTGGCAGCTATTGCAGAATGCACTGATGCTTGACCACTCTTCACCAGCACCCCCATCTTTTCTGCTCCTGGGTGTTTTCTTTTTAAATCACAGGCTTTAATGTCCTTTCCCTTTGATACAGTGAAAGATGTAACAGTCTTCTTGGAGCTGAGATCAAGTGGCAGAACATGTATGCCTAGGATTTAAAACCAATTCTTAAGTATCCTTCCTCTGTGAGTATATATAAGATGGTTATGGGGATGCTGGATGATGGAATGATATGTGCTCTGTTAACCATGGACGAGTGTGTTCTACTGATGACGCTGAACCATAATGTTGAAGGGCTGAGGGAAGGAACAGAGGTATACACCATAGTTTTACAGTAATTCTTTAAAGTACACTGCTCTACACTTAATTTGAACTGTTTCAGTGTTCATTTGCATTGTCAGGGGAGTGTAGTGTGCAGGACTTCCTTCCTTTTTTTAATACTTCTGTTGGAGTGCCATGACATTGCTGTAATTCAGCTATCAACAGAGCTTTTGGTAATTTCGGGTCAAGTTAGTGTTCCACTGTCTGTAGTTCTGTGAGCTACTGAAAAAGACAGGCACAGTCCTTCTTACGAAGTGGAAGACTATGATTAAATTCTTGATGGTTTTACTTTAGCAAATTTGACGTTTTCTATCATACAGATTTCCTGGACAACATCTCTTTTGTCCATTTTCCTTTAAATCAAATATTGTCAGAATCAGTGAGTCTGAACAAGCAAAGGATATGGAGAAGGAGATCTCATATTGGGAAATACAAGAAATACAGCTCATGGAGGGAGTGTTCATTAGTGACAGTCCACTCTTAAATTATTAACCAAAGCTGGCTGTCATGAACCCTCAGTTATTTACTTTATATTTTTTTTAATTAATGTTTCTTAATTGCCTTACATATTGCATTACCCTATAATGGAGCGTTTTTGCAGCCCACACTGCTGGTGGCAAAGTTTAGTTGGTTTTCCTTCTTACTGGAAAATTGCTTTATAAGATGGTTGATTTTCTTGCCAAAAGATATTCCTGAATTGTTTGTTATGTGTGTATGAGGTGAGAACTTTGTGTATATTCTGTACCTGAAATATCGCATATTTTCAGTGCATAGACAGAGTTTGTAAAGGAGGTAAGTTGAATTTCTTGTAACAAATGTCGGTTTCAGGTGTGACCGAGACATTTAAGGTGCTGAATATATTTTTATGATAATTTATGTAATTTTGCCTGGTAGTACAGAAGTGTATTTTTTTCAAGTGTTCAGTGATAACAATGATATTTTGGTGTGCTTATTTCAGAATTCATATGTGTGCCCCCATTTTTGCATCACTTATAACATTTTAATGAAATAACCTGTCTTGTTCTAGTTAGACACTACTGTATGGAAAATATGCTTGTATAGCAGTCTGCTGGATTATGAAATGTAAGCCATTAACTTGCAAATTTATTGAGGGAAACATCTAGATTTCAAATGTAACACATCAACCTTTTGATTTTAAGCCAGAGAAATAACAGGTCACTGTCTCATTATCCAGACAGAACCAAAAAATTTGGGGATGGGCAGGAATAAATTTACAGCTTTTCTCTTTATGTGCCTTTGAAAAAGACTGTACGACATTATGGGTAAAATATATTTTATTAATTATTTTGGGTTAATTCATCTTCCAGTTTAAAGAGGTCCATTATTCTGAGCTGGTTTAATGAAAAGTTAGAGTGGACCTTCCAGTATGTTTGACTTTACACTCAGGAGTCTGTCTTACTTCTTCCCATTCATTGGCTGCACTCATCCTTCTGTGCTGAAAAGATCATATTCACAGGAAGAGTTATCTTTTTTACTGGGAATATGTGCATTGAGCTGGGACAGTCAGCTGACCTACTGGAGCCAGTACCATCCTTTCTACTGTACTGTGTCAGTTGAAAAAATTTTCCCTGAAAATTTTTCCCTTTCTCTAGCCGGAGATTTTTCATTACTTGTTTGGCAATGAATCATCAAAAAACCAAATGGCTGGCTGGCAGGTAATTCCCAAGTAGTAATGACTAAGGGGCAAGGGGAAAAGGCTATTTATTAAGACTGCATGCAACACATTTGTCTACTTTCTGGGATTCACAGAATCATGCAAAGGTTTGGGTTGGAAGGGGCCTTAAAGATTATCTAGTTCTAACCCTCCTGCCATGGACAGGGACACCTCCCACTGGAGCAGGACACTCAAAGCCCCATCCACCTGACCTTGAAACTTCCAGGGATGGGACATCCACAACTTCTCTGGGCAACCAGTTCCAGTATCTCATTGGCCTCATAGGAAGAATTTCTTCCCAATATCAAATTTAAATTTACCCTCTTTCAATTTAAAACCGTTACTCCTTGTCCTATCACTACACTCCCTGATAAGGGTCCCTCTCCACCTTTCCTCTAGGCCTATTCTGGTACTGACACACTGTTATAAGGTCTTCCCAGAGCCCTCTCCAGGCTGAACAACCCCACCTCTCTCATGCTGTCTTCATAAGATAGGTGCTCCAGCCCTACCATCATGTTTGTGGTCTTCCTCTGGACTTGTTCCAGCAGGTCCATGTCCTTTTCATGTTGGGGGTCTCAGAGATGGATGCAGTACTCCAGATGGAGTCCCACCAAAAGAGAGTAAGGTGATAGAATCACCTCCCTTTATCCTGCTGGCCAAGCTTCTTTTGATGCAGCCCAGGATACAGTTGGCCTTCTGGTCTGCAAGTGCACATTGCTGGCTCATGTTGAGCTTCTTGTGCACCAACACCCCAAAGTTTTTCTCCTCAGGGCGGTTCTCAATCCATTCTCTGCCTTGCCTGTACTTGTGCTTGGGGCTGCCCTTATCCAGTTGCAGGACCTTGCACTTGGCTTTGTTGAACTTCCTGAGGTTTGCACAGGCCCATCTCTCTAGTCTGTTCAGGTCCCTTTGAATGAGATCCCTCCAGAGTGTCAACAACTACACAGTTTGGTGTCACTGGCAAACTTGCAGAGGATGCACTCAGTCCCACTGTCCATGTCACCAATAAAGACATTAAACAGCACCAGTCCAAATACCACCCCTAGTGAAGATATTTGGAAGATAAATCCTATGGAACAATTCTAAAGTGGAACAGCAACTATGCAGTGTCTTTGAGTAGAAAACAAGAAAAAAGTCTACTTTTATGCACTTTGCTTTCTGCTTTTTCAAGAAGCTTAAGGGGCTGCAGTACTGTCACACTGTGTGCATGTATTTATATATATTCAGGCAACATATTTTCTGTTCCTATATTAGTAATATGTTTTGCTTGCTCTGACTTTAAGGACTTTACTGATTTGAGGTCTAATGAATTCAGAGAGGAACCAGACTCATGATTCTCTTATTGACTTGTGTAGCCTTTGGTAGATTGCCTAATAGTTGTGTTTCCAGTATTTGAAAATTGTTGGTACATATTATTGTATAATGCTTCTGGGGGAAGCTAGCTTTAGATTGAAGAATTGTTTGATAAACTCATGTTTATTTCTATATATTAAAGCCATCAGTCTAGGTTTTGTTCCATATCGAATTCCTCAGGCTGATGCTCAATTCAGTATCTTCTTTCTGGTACACAATGATTTCCAGGGGACTGATTTATCATATTGAAAGTAGAGAGGAGGTAGAAGACTTAGAATTGCATATTTTTTTTCACATATTCATCCTTTGACCTCCAGTAGAGCAGATTTTTTTTTCTAAATACACTAGTACTTCTGTTTAATAGTGGAATGTTCAGACAGGCATGTGGCAATGAAAGGAAAATATGATGTGTTATGACTCCAGAAATACACCGGGTGATATATTGGCTTGAAACTAAGAGAATACCATTTTTCAAGGAGGATTTGAAAGGAAATATTAAAGTAATGGCCGTTGATTTTTAATTGAAGCAAAATTCATTCCTCTTGCCTAATCAGCATTCCTGGAAAGCAACTGACTTTGCTGGAAGAGATGCCAGTCATTTATGTACATAAGAGAAACAATGGGTGATATACCTCTGAAACACTTGGTTTTCTGCATTTTCTGAACAATAAATACCTGCATAAAGGCATTCTGGGTTTTTGCACAATGAAAGTTAGTGAGTCTGTAGTAGCAGTAATGAGAGTATTTCAGTATTTTCACCATAGTGTTTTGAATTTAGTTTCACCAGAGGTAAACAGAACAGTAAAAAATAGTCTTACTTAACAGTCTTTTCATTGGCTATTTCATGGAAATGTTGCCAAACTAAATATGTATAATATGCATAAACTCTGCAGGGAATTTAAGTGAGAGATCAAAGAAGCTCCCAGTGCAACACTATGCCAATTATATTTTAATGGACTACTGATTAGATGCATGTGCTACATATATGCATAAAATCGGTGAAATTTAACATTTCTTGGACAGCCTTCCTTTTCAAATTTCCTTATGCTTGTGTGTTTAAAATCTATTTGAAATCCCCTGTCTGTTGAAAAGCTGGAACACCAGTTCAATTTTCTTTTTACAAATTAACATAACACATTTTTTTTGTGATCTTGTAAAACTGCAAAATTCTGTGCAATATATGATGAAAGGAGTGGACAGGGTTAAGAGACTTTAATCAGAGTTATCAAACTGAAAGTATTACATATAGAAAGATTTTTATAATCAAATAAGTTTACACTTAGATTACATTATTGAGGAATGATTCGAGTAGGTGTAGAGAGAATAACATCCTACAACTTTAAGTCTGTGATAAAAAGTTTGGGATGACACTGCTTTTCTACAACTTCCCTATGTGTGTTAACAATAGCTGTCTGCAGGCTTGCCAGGCTCCGCATTCTTATGAGTGCCTGTAAAGACAGGCTCTGATGTAACAGAGCATTTATCAAAATGCACACATGAGGTGTTGTGCAGTTCAAGACATGTACATGTAAGTGCCTGTATGTGATCTGTGCACCTAAAATACCATCTTAGTAAGTGGAGCTGGGAGGTATGCAGCTACTGGAGAACTACTAGTGAGATAGTCCTCTATCAGGGGGGCAGCCTCCTGCTGCTTGCCTTCTCCAGCAAGCTGTCACAGGGCAGCCATGGTGCCAGCAAGCAAGCCTATGCAGCTCTCCATCTCTGTAATACCACCTTGTGCTCATGAACCAAATTCCTTCACAATGTACTACGATCGCTTACTGTATATTAGCAAAAATTAATAAACTAGGGAAACAAATCAATAATGCTTAATGAAACATTTATTTAAACACTGAGAAAATCGAATAGTAGGAGACATGATAAGGCATATACCTCACTCCCACATGACTCATTACAGTGAGACTCTGTATATAGCCTATGCCATGAGAGAATTTGTCCTTCTGTGCATTTTCAATGACAGCTGACTGCAGGAGGGCACCCATCTTGGTAGAGATATCTGATGAAGATGGGGTCATGTTGACTACTCAAGGCACAGTATGTATGAAATTACTTCAACCTAGGTCCAGTGACAAGGGTGAGACCCCAGTGCTTCTTCCATTGGGGTTTTGACACTCTATTCCTCGAGGCTGTGTTTCTGCCCAGAAGTTGTGACTACTGGTGGCTGTTCCTCCAGTTCTTTTTGGAAAATAATACAAAACTTTTTCCTAGATTAAGCAATTTGTCTGTCTGTATTTATATCAGGTTTTTGTTACTGCACATTTTGATGCCCTTTGATAAGAGGGCATTTTTGATCTGTCATTTTGCAAAAAATAAAATTGTACATGGCAGATACAGACAGGAGGGATCACATCAACTAGAAGAAAAATAACTTGTCCAACTTCTCTCAATCAGCTGCTTCCATCAAAACCAGCAACTGTTTCAAAGAAAAAGATTATATCTCTCTGTTTTTTGTTTTGGTTTGTTTTTTGGGGTTTTGGGTTTTTTGGGTTTTCTTTTTGGTCTTAGTATACAAATCTCATTGCATTCAGGTAATTAAAATGCCGTAACAGTTTTCACATTTCGTTGCCTAATTAACAGCAATAAAGGCTACACTAAATCAGGATGAATCTGTAATTTCAGCACTAATCACACAAGTGTGTGAGTGTCAGCATCATAATGAGATGCACAAATCTGGAGGTAATGAGGCTGTGGCTGTCTGGGAAATTAGAGCAAGTGCTGGCACAAATTGTACAGCAAGGTTTATTCCCATTTTATTAATTATATGCTTGCACAGGGAATTGTAACCAACTCAAATTACTTTAATTTGTGAAATTCATGCTCCAGCTATGAGCTAGACATCTGAGCATGAAGATGAGTACCCCATCGCTCCATCCGTGCAAAAACAACAACAAGAAAACCCAGTGCCCTGAAATGTTTGTTTAGATGTGAAGACTTTGATATTCTAGCACTCAAGGCTATTACAAAGCCGATGGCAGCGCTTTAGCACAATGACCATTTAGTGGTGATGGTGGTGTCCTCCTATGTAGGACACCAAGGCTTTCTAAGGTGAAAGGGTTTCAGAAATGCTGAAGTTAAAGAGTATGACAAATAAAAACACTTGGGGTGGAGAAAATGACTAGTGTAATGTAATTTCATCTCTTACGCAACCTCTTTGATTGAGGAACTGAAAAATATCAACTTGACTGTTTTCGGTTAAGTATAGTTTTGCATTCTAACAAAACCTGTTGCAGTGCTACAGACTAAAAAATACTGATTCAGACTTGTTGATTTATGAGGTTGGTTGGTTTTATGAGCAGATCATGCAAGTTCATTGGTGGTTTAGATGATTAAATGATTTGTGCTGATTCTATCCTGAGGTTGTATAATAAAGTTCTGATTAATTTAGAGATTTATACAGTGCCTGAATTAACTTTTTGTAACCTGTACACATTTTATATTGATAGCCAAGGATGACAGGGGTCTGTCTTACACTGTAATATTTTTTAATTACTTAATATTCAGCACCTATATATCATATCTTAAACTGTTATTCTAAATGTTACTAAACTGGTACATGGAGAATTTGCTTACAAAATCACTATTCATTATAACTATATTCTATTTTTATATTGCATTAATGTTTCTATCTGAATGGTTGATATCAGATCAACTGTCATTGCCAAAAGGATTGTTCCTTTTGGAAAGCGGTTGAATGAATTATATTTCCTAGGCTCTGTTTTCATGATGTTGAGAAGTTGTAAAGGTGCCAGTGAGGTTAATGGTTATCTTCAGTAGCATGATAAGCATTTTACAAGAAAAACACTGACAATCACATGGTGGGTAACAGTTTATTCTCTTTCACTAGATAAAGGTTGGTATTAGCAAGTAAGTTCACGTATGAGGAGTTAATAGGTTAAAAAATTGTTTCAAAACCCAGGGATTCTTCATCTTGTCTAGTTATACTGGACGCAGTGTTACTTTTTTTCTAACAGCTAGCAGTGCAAAATCATTAAATTTGAGACAGATACTATTTCCAGTTTCAGACAGTCACCATGAAGAGCTGCTGTTTATTAGCTTACAACAGGTCAAGTTCTTGGTAAAAGACTGTATGAAAAGCCATCTTATGTGTTATAGAGAACTATTCTTCAGTCATCACGTCAAAACATTGATGCATCTGATTGCATCTTTGATTCATAAGTGCTTGTGGTTTTGCTCATGTTTCCAATTGTTAGGTCTTTTAGTTTTTGTTTTAAGGGAAAATGGTGACCTTTTAAAGCCTACCTTTTAATGGTACGAATAATCTCATTTTTCTTTATCATTCCAACTGCATTTACTCAATACTTTACAGATAGTCTGTACTATTAACTAACATGGAGTTTATCAAGGTACAACTGAAAACATACTAATGATTGCCACAGTAAACCCAGTACTCAGACCTTCACTTGGTATTAACATGTTATTAGAAGAGCTTCAGAGTGATCTTTCATACGACTTGCTAACTCAGTTTTAGAAGAAAATTTTCCCTTCTTAGTTTCCTATTTGGCAAAACTTGTTCTTAAGAAATTTGACTGCAAAGTTGAAGTCTGACAAAACCATGATTCTGACACGTACCATAAGGCTGCCTGTGCTACCTCAAGATGCCATCTGCCAGGATCCCTGATTTTAGATTTCTGTTTTCTGGTAAAAGATTTTGGAAATCATAAAGCTCTCTGGGGTTTGGACAGGTGATAGACTACAATGTAACACATGCAGTCAGTGGCTGCTCTGCTCTGAGCTTACCCATAGTCTTGGATGCATAGCAGACATGTCCTCTTGATTCTGTCTTAGAAGAAAAGCTTTTGATAGAAGTTATATCTTTTTCTCAATTTTTGTTCTCCTTCAGTTTTCCCCACAAAGCAATTAGATGTTTTCTGAATTCACCTTTGTTGTATAACTGTACATTTCCTGTGTCCTTTCCTTTGCCTTTAAGAATGCTCTGTTGACCATCATATTGCTTCAGAATTTATTTATTGTTAGAACCCCATTACTGATGTGCTATAATCAGGAGCTAAGACTCAATTTATTTTTTTTTAAACTTTGCATATTTCTGAATACCCATGAGACTTCTGAGGCTTGGAAACAAATGCATGTGTTGAAAGAAAACTTCAGGATTAAGGGCCAGTCTTTTTTCAGTGGTGCCCAGTGACAGGACAAGAGTAAATGGGCACAAACTCGAACATAAGAAGTTCCATCTGAACATGAGGAGGAACTTCACTTTGAGGGTGGCAGAGTACTGGAACAGGCTACCCAGAGAGGTAGTGGAGCCTCTGTCTCTGGAGACATTCAAAACGCACAGGCTCCTGTGCAACCTGGGCAGGTTCCTGTGCAACCTGCTCTAGGTGGACCTGCTTCGATGGGGCGTTGGAACAGATGATCTCCAGAGGTCCCTTCCAACTCCATATCATTCTGTGATTCTGTGATGTAGAATCATAGAATGGTTAGAGTTGGAAGAGACCTCAAAGATCATCGAGTTCCAACCCCCTCGCCATGGGCAGAAACAACTCCCACTAGACCAGCTTGCTCAAAGCCCCATCCAGCCTGGCCTTGAACACTTCCAGGGATGGGGCATCCACAACGTGTCTGGGCAACCTCTTCCAGTGCCTCACCACCCTCACAGGAAAGAATTTCTTCCTAATATCCAATCTAAATCTCCCCTCTTCTAGTTTAAAACCATTACGCCTTGTCTTATCACTACGTTTCCTGACAGAGTCCCTTTCCTGCTCTCCTGTAGGCTCCTTTCAGATACTGGAAGGCTGCAATAAGGTCACCCCTTAATTTTTATTTTGTATGCTGTTTTAAATTATGCTACCTCAGTTATTTTAGTTGGATAGAACAGAGGATGTTGACTGTTGAACAACCCAGAAGCTGCCTAGAATTACCTCATGACATTAATACCACACAAGGGATGAATTATATCTAGCCATTGTGCAGAGCTTCTAGGAGCTTCAAGAGTTTCTGTTTATCCCAAACATGGAATTGAAATCCAGTGAATTCTCTCATATCTCAGAGAGGGAGAACTGTAGACAGTGTTCTCTTCCCAGACTGTGATACATTGTCTCTATGCAGAATTAGTTTTGTAAGGATCTTTGTAAATTGGTACACTATGCTCGTGGTATTCTAGAAAATTGTCAGAAAACAAGTGAAAGTATAAGAGGGTCTGGAGCAGTAGCAGCAGCTCAGCACTGAGAAATTAATCTATTTTTACCTACAACTTATAGGTGGCAGTGCTAATCATACGTCTAATTATTACATCTTTTCTTCCTCTTCCCTTGCCCTTCTATGTAAGTAGGCTTAAAAGATGACTTTTTGAAGGGTAAGAAATATTTGAACACTATTAAAAGTGGAGTACTTACATTTATTTGTAGAAATTATCTAAAGTAGTATGCCTAAGACTCTGAAATAGTAATGTGAATTGCAGATGACCTAGTTTTTCATGATTTGATAAGCTCATATTGGTTTTGAAATCACTCAGGCTTTCATATTATAAACTATTATTCTAAAATATGATTATCCTGCTGAAATGTGGTTAAAATTCTTTGTTACTTCATTCATTATTGAGAAGACTGTAGACTTAATAATAGCTTAAGATACATGTCATGTATTTGTGACGCATTAATTCACTTTCAGCATTGATCAACGCTTAATGTGTAATTAGAAAGCAGATTTAACAATCTGCTAGGAAGATACGCTCTGTTGCATAACTATTGTGCTTGTATCTCACAAAATCCAGGGCAGAAAGAGGCCACAAGAAAGATTGTCTTAACTGCAATGTTGTCATTCAACAAGCAATGATAATGTGTTGCTGAATTTCAGTGTAATATTTCAAGTTGGTTCTGGAAGGCAAAGTAAAATGCAATACGTGATGTATAACATTGACTTTAAAATCTGAATGTCCAGAATGCATAGCTGTGCTGTACAAGGGACATACAGTTTTAAAATTAACCTTAGATGATCTATGAAAATATCTGAAATTAGATCCCTCTTTTGCACATGTCTAATTTTCTGTCTTACAATACCCTATGGTAGCAGGATAATCAGAAGCTCTAGAGGGACTTGTTGATAGAAACATCCTTCTTCCTTTTATTCAACATGCAAACTTAGAAATAAAGAAATTCACAGGTGTAACAAGCTGTTCTCAGTTCTTGTGTTCCTGCTCTTCAGTCAGAACCTTTAAGGGAGAGTACTGTAGAAATACTGTAGAAATACTGTAGAGCAGTGTTTAAGGGCTTCATCTATTCAGGCATATAGTATTTGAATAGCTACAGAAGGAATAGATGAATGAATGAGTAAATAAACACTTTATGCATATGTTGCTTAGGATTTTCTGCAACTATAACCCGGTTTCAGAAAAATACTTGGCCTGTGCTCTCACTGGTGAAAGCCTTGGCACTGCTGCCCAGAATGCTAAAATAGCTGTACTTGGTTAGTGTAGGTTTGAAACCCTGAAATATATACAATATTTAACAGATTCTAAAAAACAAAATTTTGATGATATTCCTTATGTCATTTTGACTTTCTGGGCTGCTCTGAGAGCCTTGAAAGAGCTGATAATCTTACACAGACATCTGCAGTACAGCATGGCAGTCAGCTGTTCATATGAAACAGTTAAGAGCTGTTTTACTGAGCAAAAATACACTCTTGATGTATTTAAATACAATTTTTGTATTACAAGCAATTAGAATAAGTTGTTTATTGAGAAAATTAAAATCTTCTGTGCATCAAACATAATAATTTTGTCTCTTGAAATAGAATTCAAAAAAATGATATCATATCTAATAAAAATTTTGAAATATCATCATTCTTACAATTCCAGCTGGCCAAATGTTTGATTGCTAGATGTTTTTAAATGCAAATACTTACTTAGCCATATGAGATTGTGAAACATCTGCAATAAAAGCTTGCAACAAAAGATGCTGTAGTAATTGCTAGTCAGCCCATCAGAGCACTGACTTTCTGAGGTCACTACTCATCAAACCAAGACATTTGAAAAAGGCTTTTCATTTTTACCATTTTCCACACTTTTAAAAAAGATTCTTCTGACTGCAGCTGTAACCTAATCTGTTGCTTCTCATATGAACTGTTAAGAGGTAAAAACTGCTGTGTTATCACAGAGTACAAAACTACAATAAGAGTCTCCTGGAAAAGGAAAATCAGACAGGTGGTGTTCAGGAGTAGATGCTGCTGTAGACATGGGAAGAATCACAAGCACCATTGACAGCAACAGCTGTAGCAATTAGCCAATTAAACAGATTTTATTGACAATCTGCAATAGATAATAAACTTCTAACAAGCTATAAAACACCCCATGGATCAATCTTGCTAGTAGGAGGCTGCATCATAACCAATACTTATTAATTCTGACTAACATTATTGTTTGGAAATGGAACAAGTGGACTGTGTGCCAAATGTAAGAGTGGAGATATCATTCCAAATAAATTCTGGTAGTTTAGGGAATATTTATAATTTACTTCAGCAGATAAAGCAGTGTTTGAAAGGCAGAGTTTGGAGGCATCTTTTTAGCTTTCTGTGTCATTAAGCCCAGGATGAGTCTTCCAGCCATGAAGTCACAAGCACAATCACAGAAAAGCCGATGGAGAAAACCCAGGAAGGTTTGAGGGAATGGTATGTGTGTGTGTGTTTTCTACAGTACCGTATGACCCAAAACCATCTTTAGGGGAAAGACCATTGAAAAACATGGTAATGTAGTTTAGTAACTACTTGCCTTGTAATATATTTTTGTCTGATTGTCTGAATATTATTTTTCTCAACCAAAATAGTTATTTAATGTTACACATTGGCCTTTAGTTTTTTAAGGGATAGTTAAATAGGAAACTAATGGGGAGATAGTTCAGGATTAACAAATTGTAGAAAGTATAATTTTAACAGATAAGATATTGCTTAAATTTTGAAAACACCATATGTAGTTAAGAGCTCAAGAAGTATTCCATCAATCTTACTGTTACAGCCTAAATTCATTGGGATTCCTAGAATTCTAAGTGGGTGACACATAAGATGTAACTGTGAATTCTTGGGAGATACATCTCAAATTTCTGAACAGTGTCAATGTTCATAGTTTAAATTTTCTAATTTCTGATGTCACATGTATTTATATTTAGTCCAGCACTGTGATTTCAGTGACACTATCATGGAAATGTCAGTTCAGCTGAAAAGTCAGGTTGATTTTCAGGGATATGTGTGAATTTTTATATATTCAATTATGAACTTAAAGAAGGGAAAATAAATTTGTTTCATTTATCTCCTCTTTTAACCTCTATGCACAGAAAGCCCTTACCTCAATGTAATATAAACCCCGTGCATTTAACAAGAGTTAATTCAAGGTATAAATGTAAAATAAAAACAACTTAAGATGTATCTGCAGGATGAACAGAACCAATACAGAGGCTGTAGGAAAATCACTAAAGTATTGGCTTCAGTTGACCAGCAGGTCTTTCTTGTTCCGTTCATAGTAAGTGCAGTCTAAATTCAAAACAGTAAAGCGTATAAAATTGCACTTGGTGGTAATTGTAGTTCCATCTGCTGTGCAGTCAGGTAATTAAACTTCTTTGCATGAGCCATAACCAAATCTTTTATCTGGTGCGTGTGTTTCAAGAAATACTGGAATGAGTGACTAGGTGGAGGAAATGAAAAATATATCTGCAATAACCTGTTCCTGGGTAGTAGAATGAGCATACAGATAAGTTATCCAGAACAGCTCACTGAGCTGTTCAAGATAAGTTGAGATGTTTATATTCAACTTGCAGCAGTTCTAATTAATGTAATTAATACTGTTAATGCAGTGAGATTTCCTCAGGGATTTGACAGAAAAAAAATACGTTTCTGTAGTTGGGACTTGCCTAGGAAATTCTTCACAGGAGCTGGAAACAAAAAGCCTGGGCAAGCAATGGAAATGATGGGACAAGCTTGGTTCTGTTGCTGCATGTGTTGGGGTTGCTGGATTTGAAGTTCACCATCATCCTTGTGCTCCTACCTTTGCTAGGTCTCAGTTGGTTACAGAGCTGTCATTCTTCTTGCCTCCCTGATAGTTTTCTTGGAGGCAGATCCTTTTTTGTTCCATGGTAATGGACTGTACATTGTAACTGGCTTCTCTAGGTTCCCAGATGAATATGGATCCTGTAAATTCACTGTTAGCATGTCCTTTCTGTGAGTTCCTATTGTACATTTCATTTTGCAGTTTGTCTTAACAGATATTTGTGATACTTAGAGAAAATACAAATATCTGCTGGGACTTGTTAATGGGTCAAAGAAAACAAGCGCTCTTCACTTTAACTAGAAAAAGAAACATAGAGGGCAAAATAATAAACTTCTATGTATTTCTTATGTTTTTCTTTCCTCATTCAGTATTATCTGAAGTTAACATTAGAGACTCTGAGAGTCAATTATTCCTCTTGTGCACATAGTTTTTGCTGAGAAAAAAAAACTAATTGTTCCTTCATTATTTTCTCTATAAAGAGCCCTTACGCAACCCTTCCTTTGTCTTGTCACTTCGTGTCTCTTTCCCAGTCAGCCTTGTCTGTGGATCAAAGAGTTGCTCCCTCGGAATAGCTGGTCAAGAAGAGTTTCTTTATTGCATCTGATCTGGGAGACTAGATGCTGCTCTGACAGGAAACTGCAGAGTGTGTGTGCCCTGAGACCATAAGTGATGCAACATTCTTGTAACCTTTAGCAAATTTCATAACTTAGTGACATTCTCTGAATTGTCAGAGCTAGTTGGTGGAAATGCATCTTGAAGAAATTAAATTTAAAAGATTTACTGGGGGTTACATTCTATGACCTGCAAGAGTAATGAGAGAATGTTCTGGAAAGCTTTTTGTGTTGTTGCTTTTTGATAGAATATGGATGGAATGGCAATGCAAAGGCTTGTTAATGCAACTGAAAGTAATATGGTATTTGCAAAGGCATGGATGTGAAAAAAAAAAAAAAAAAACCAAAAAAAACCACAACCAAATGAAGACATGTCTGTTGATTACTTTCACAAAAAAGAAAAAAAAAACCAAAAACGTTTGTCAGTGCAAGAATTCTGGAATCTATTTCTGCTTAAGTCTATAAATATGGCACTTCATTATGTGGAGACAGACTGCGTGCAATGTATTTTTTTAAATTGCTAGTAAGCAGCAAAACTGGGCTTTAGAAAGCAAGAAAGAAACATGAAGTGCACTAGATCCTCCAACTTCAGGTTTTTGTTTGGTTTACATTTGTTAATCCTGTTTCTCTGCTTTGAAAATCTTTATTTTCTCTGTTTATGTAGTTATTGGTTATTTTTTTTTTCCACCAGATGACAAGTAGTTTCAAAACTCTGGGTTTTTTTTTACACCTCTGCAGTGAAATGGAGAAAATCAATTGCATTGAAATGTTTCCGTTTTACAGATAAAGCATAGTTTGAGTTTGTTCTTTTTCCTATTCCATGTACATTGTACAATCTACACAAGTTAGATAGGACTGATGTCCTATCATGTGATGATGACTCTACATCTTAAGATGTAGAATGTTTGGGCTGGTATTTGCCTAAAATATTAGGAAGAAGAGTGATGAAAATTATGCTATTAACTAGCAAAGCTTTATGCTGACAAATCTGGAGTGCAGATTCCTTTATCTTTTTGCTTATTTTATTTATTCTGTATGAATACCTGATTTAGGCACTGCCACTAAAAACTCGGTTGCGTGTATTTTCATTTTGGAGGAGTGACAAAGTGGGGTTAAATCATGACATGTTAGTTACTTGGAGTATGTAACTCTATACAATTTGATAGATTAGCCTGGTTGTCTTGACAAGGAGAACACTTTTAATATTCTATGGGTTTATGTCTCATCCAGAAATGTTGCTTGCATTAGCAGTTACAGTAAGCTGAAACTTCACATACATTTACAGAAATACAATGATTATCCTATGCTATAGCCCAAAACTTCGAAGTGGCAAAAAAACATGTATGCTTTGTGATATCTAAAGTGGTTGTAATTTATGGAGTTTCTGTTATTTTAATTTCAAAAGTAAAGATTTCCCATATTTCAGTCTCTCTTGTAATTTTCCAGAATTTTGATCAGTTGGAACATCTTTTTTGAATCCTCAGATTTCACAGCATCATCTTAAGTATTATCACTCATGCTTATGATCTTGCAATTGTGAAATCTCTGAAGCATAACACAATGAAGTTACAGCCATAATGTTCAGCCATGGTACCATCATAATACCACCTCTATTTATGACGCTGCATTGCTAAATAAAGTATTAGTATGCTACAGTTGTATTCTTCAAATAATGTTTGGGGTTTTGCAAATAGTGTATTTGCTGCTTCTGTGTCATACCAATTGGAAAATAATTTTTATGTTGCTGTTTCATTTTAATGAAGAAGAGAGAATTTAAAATAATTGTAACAAACCTATTTATGTATTAACTGACATTACATTGGCACATTTTTATTAGAGTCAGTTTTCAGTGGTAACCAGTCTATTTTGAAACTTGGTAATGCTCACAATGGAAGAAGTTAAAAAAATAGCATTAAAAATATTCTCTTTTAAGATGTTTCTGAGCATATTTGCATGGTGTATGTTTCTAAAAAGCAAATGTTCAACCACATTTCAAAATCCTTGACCCTTTAAGTATATTATATAATCAAGTTGGCAGATTATATCATTAAGATGCCAGATCTGCTGCAATTAAAATTAAGAACAAGGTTCTATTTCTAATGCTTTTAAAAATAAGAGTTAACATGCTTATTTAGATTTACCTTGGATATCTACTGGCAAGGTTCATGTACCAAATCAGCACAAATAGTTCAGTATCTCATCTTCTCTTTTCTAATTTCTTCCCAGCCCACAAACTTTTCTGGTGATTGACAGGTTTTATTAGTGCTTGTTCCCATATGAAGATTAAACCATGACTAATGGAACTATGCCCCAGACATTTTCATTTCCTAGATGTCTCCCTCATCTACTGCAATGGCACCTACTTGCCCCATTGGAAAACAGACTTTAAATAGGCCCTCAAACCAATATATGTTTTACATTCATCTATCTGATTGCAGCATGTTTAGGCAGGGAAATACAAATGACTTCTGGTTCAAGGGGACATGTAGCAGACGATGGCATTGACTGGATATTGGTCACAGTCTGGTTAAATGTGGCCCTTAGATGAATGTTGCTGTGGAATTTGTTAAAAGGTTCTTGAATACTTATTGTAGGATTCCAAGTACCAGAACTGGGAACTACATTCTGAATGCTTTAATAAAGTGAGCAAAACAGTTTATCATTTGTAGTTCATGTTTCCACAGCCCTTTCTTACAAATTTCTAATATTCTGTTTGACTTCTTGACAACTTATGAATGTTAGACTGATGATAACAAACAAACACCTATAGAAACACCAAGGTCATTTTTCTGGGTGTAAACAACATATCCAGAACTAGTACTTTACTTTTCTCATAGTTATTATTTTGTGTTTATTGGCATGAGATTTTGATTGCCCTTTTACTGCTACATAATTCATTGCAGTGAACTTCTGCCACTCATTTTGGTCAAATTTGCATTTAATTGACTCCGAATATTTTTGTATTATCAGAAAAATTTGCACTCTTACTAATTTGCACAACTTACTAATTGCTCCTTTTTCAGATTTTTATTAATATAGATTGAACATCAAAGGTCACAACCGATATTTATAAAATGTAGTAGCTTACTTTGCTCTGTTGTAAAATCAACCACTTACTCTTGCCAGATAAAAAGTCCATATGTCTAGTAATTTGATGAAAACACCTATTCAGAGCAGAACTATGGATTCCTATTGGTACCTCCTTTCCTTCCATCTTGAGAGTATTTGAAGTCAGAAAAACATGGGTTTCTGAGATATCAGGAATATAAAACTATGGCAAAAGTTCGTACAACAGCTGTTCTCTCTTTCAGTGATGCATCTGTATGCCTAATATAACTTGCAGTCTGCCTTTCCTCTTGCCCCTAATAGAAGATGTATGCCTATGTCCTTTGGTCACATAGATAAGTCTCCTTAGGCTAGAGCCATTATTGCCTTCCAATTCTCTAATTTTGCTTGCTCACAATTAAATTTACACACCCTGCTCTGCTGCCATTTACCATTTACCTACTAACAGAAAATGAATAGCAGAAATTTGTAGGTTGACAGACCCACGCATTATGGGTCTTTGCAAGTGACATGACATACCCACTTGAATCTGAATCTGTGAGTGCTCGGATCTCACAAAATGGCCATGCAGCTCTTTCCTGTGTATTGGCCAGGCTGTCAGCTTTGCCATACTCTTCCTCTTGATCCCTCTGTAGACTGCAGACCAATGTGTAGCTGGAAGCAACTGTGTGTTAGCTGTGCAGGTATTTCCCACTGTTCCACTGCCAACGAAAGCAAGTGACATGCAAGATTTTGCTTGGAAGCACCTTTGCTCCTCCCAGGCTTAGCATTCCAGAAGGGCATGGATGGCATCAGACAATCTTTGAATTAATTAATTTTTTCATCAGTGAATAATGCATAAACCCAGCTTTTACTGCCACCAACAATCCATGTTGTTTTGTAATGAAATATGCATTTCTTTTATATTTGAAAAATGTAAAAGTACATTCATTTTGTGGGTAGTGCAAAATTTATGATCTTCTTAATTATTCATTTCAATGGGTTTTTTTTAAGTTTGTAGGTATATTTAAATGACATGATAGATGTCCACCCTGTCGCTTACCAACACTTGAAATAAAATATGACAGATTTGGAACTCTTGAGGCCTCCTCTCTTTTTCCTAAAATTAAGCAGCTTGATCATGCATACACTTTTAACAACCACTCATTTGAGACTTATCCATGATGATTACAGTAGATTTGCCTGAAAGAATTTAGCAAGAGATTTTGCTGGATTTAGAGGGGTAACACTGTACTTCAACTTTGTTACTTACTGGTAACAATTTTATACTGTTTGATTCAAAGTTGCAAACCATGCACTGCTCAGTTACCAAGATTGTTGGAGCAGTCTTAGGCTCTTCCCTCTGCTGTGTTGGACTGCTGCCTGGGCTTTGTGAACGTATCCAGTTGTAGATTTCATTGTTCACTTACTCCTGTATATCTGATTTTATGACACATAGAAATATAAACCAAAATACTTCTTTTTCTTTGCTTAAAAATTTCAGTAATTAAAAATTTCAGTAATGTTCCTTTAACTCAGTAGGAAGGGAGCTCCCCAGTATTTTGATGAACAGACAGTTCAAATGCAATTAATGTTATCGCAGAATGAGTGTTTAACACAGTGTAACCACTAGTCTACTGTGTCCTCCCAAGTATTTTCTTATTTCCCCTGAAATCATATTTGAATTCAACCATTTTCCTGTCTAACACATCAGTCTTAAGAAACCACATATTTACTTTTACAAGGCCCTTTTCTGCATTTGACCTGGTTCAGCGAGAGAGCATTCCACAAGTTACTTAATTCTCTTTGCTCACATGCCTTACTAGGATGTTCAGTGCCATAATGTCATTTATCATTTATTGGATGTATTTAATGTTCTGTTAGTGAATTAAAGCTGAGTTTGACATTCAGTACACAATGAATGTCTTGAGGGCCACTTCAAGGTTTTGTAACAAGGCTTTTGCTGTCCAATTCTGTTTTGCATTATCTGGGAGGCTTGCTGAGGATCAGGCTTCCTTCCCTAGGCTGTGAAAATGTGCTAAACGAGATCCCTTTGCTTTTCAACTCCAACTGTGAAAGGCTTGATCAACATCTGGTAGCTTTTTCTTGAATGATAATTTTAGAAATCCTCTGATGGGCTATTTGTGGCCAAAGAAAAACTGCAAAGCTTTGCAACCATCAAGTATCTTACTCTTAAGCATTACCTAAGGTGCCTCACAAATTTTTAAGCTGTTTAACCTATTCCTAATGCCTTTCAAAAGAGGATAGAAGGTAGCATGCTGCAAGCAGATAAATTGTTAGATTTAATATTTGTTTTCTGTTAAACCCGGTACACTGGGATTCCGTTTCAGAATTTGAACCAAAAATAATTGCTATATCTCAGTTATTGGCTCAGTTGAACTTCAGGGTAATACTATAATGTGCTCATAACTGGAAAGACTGATCTTAGTACTGCTGTATCTGGTGGTGTTCTTGGTCTTCCAAATGTTTTTGTGGCAGTTCCTTCTAATGGGAGATGGTACTGCTGGTGTTCATTTGACAGCATGACTTTCCTGACTGTTAACTTTTCCAATGCCTTATTTTACCTTTGGAATTTTTTTTCGAGGAGGTAGCTGGTATTTCAAGATACTAAGTCATAGTTTTATTGAAATGTAAATATCAATATATGCCTGCAGCAACATAATGAAAAACCCCTCTTTGTATAAAGATCAGTATCAGTCACATTATTTTTATAGTTAAGAGTATTTTCTAATGGTTGTCAGCTTGCTATTTACATACTCCAAGGATTTTTAAATTACTGGGCTTATACAGATAGAAGAACAGGGTGAAATCAGACTTCTGCAATCAAGGATTATTGCTCCTGAATCCTTCATAGTCCTTTCCTACATTAAAACAGTTCCAGAATTTTACTATGAACAGGTTATACAAGTACATACAAGTTAGACCTTAGTCTTTTTATGTAATCTTCTTAAAGAACCTTGGAAGGACTTCACATGGGTATGATATTCAGTCTGAAGTTTCAGCATGTCTAGTAAAAGCAGGTATAACCTTGTTTTATGATGGGGATATTCCATGTTCATAAATTAATTGCCTGTAACCATAAAAGAGAAATAGGAGTAGCAAACCAGCACCAAAGTGTTGAATGCTGATGACTGTTCTGTGTGCACAATCCTAGGTCCTGGTCTCTCAAGATTTACTGAATTGATTTAAGCAAAACTTGCTCTCCACATCTAGTTCAGCATTGCACAATGAACATGAACTGCAGCAAGTTTCACCACATAAACTATGTATTAATGTTTCTTATGAGTAGTATAGTGAAAAAGACATTTTATTCTTCTGTTTCTACACATATAATCAACAATGGAAATGGAATAATTTTTGTTCACATCTGATATGAAACAGAATTTGAAGAGTGATGATTTTGTTTTGTATTCAATTTTTAATACATGCATGATATTTTAATAATCCTGCTTATTGGTATGTGAATTATGTTTCAGTCCTAATGTTTCTGTGTTGGTCCTCAAGTCTTACATACACTTCATCTTTTTTTTAATCTATGGTGAGATCTGAAGATTCTTATAATTTTGTATCTCCCAGTTCTTTCCTGATCTCTTTTTCCTCCTCCTTCTGCTGTACATAATCTACCTCCGTGAGTTTCTTCTCTTATTGATCACAGGCTAGCAATCCCTCCTAGATTACTACAAGTGTAATGACCTTGGTTTCGTACTGTGCTCTTCTCTGTGTTTTCTTTTCAAAATTATACTGTTTTCTAATACATGCTTGGTTTACTTAATTTCTGAAGTTTTTCCAGAGGTTTTCCAGAACATGCTTAGTGATTTCTGAATTAAAAATACAATCATGTAAAGCATTAGGTTGAAATGACACATGCATTCTTAGAACTAGAAAATGTGTTTTCTTTAAAACTAGAAAAACGCTTTGAGAAAAATCCTTAAGCCATTTAACAATATTCTTATGAGAAGAAACTAAAATTTAACAGAATACTTTAAAATGTAGCTGGAATTGTGAGTATCAAACATGATTGGCTGCCTGGAGAGATGGTGAATTCTCCGTCTCTGAAGACATTCAAAATCCTTCTGGACATGTGCCTGGACAACCTGCTTTGACAAGGAGGTTGGACTAGATGATCTCCAGAGTCCCCCTCCAACCCCATATCATTCTGTGATTCTGTATGATTCTGTGATTTTGTTTAAAAACTCGCAGAATGATCAGGAGAGATAGAGGCGTGTATAGTTTTTCTGTACATCATGGACTTTTGAAAATGTAGTAAGTGGGAGAGAAAAATACACTACATATAGACTGTAAAAAAAAAAAAAAAAAAAAAAAACAAAACAAAAAAAAACCAACCACCCAAACAGCAAGCAAAAACTCCCTACTGATCATTCTTTTAGTGAGAAACCTTTAAAAATAGTGTGATGGATTTTAGTTTTGCTCTGGAACACAATTTAGAAGTCAGTCTTTCATATCATCTCCCATTCCTGTTACTATAATGCACATTGCAGAGCAGTCTTGGAATATATGAAATTAATTCCTTTTGGATGAGACTGAATTGGAAGCTGAGCTGCGTAAGTGCATTTTGTTCAGTCTCTCCATGACCATTCAGTCTGTGAAAACAAATTAAGGCTAGTCCAAATTAACTCCTGAAACACACACTGTGTGAAGATCGTCAACACCAATTGTTTCACTGTGCAAATTCACAGAGAGGTGGGAAGAGCCTATTTTTTTCATTGAAGCAACAGTGTGCAGGTTGCTGATGTATTGGTGACAATCCTAATAAAGAAATCCATTTCTGGCAGTGTGCGTGGAAACAGGGCCAGAGCTTTGGTCTGAGGCTCTTTGCTTCTGAATTCATGACAACAACAAGGTTGCAAGGCACTTGGCATCTCTCAAAGCTGTGCTCTGGAACATGGTAGATAAAATACAAAATTGCTTCACAGTAATCTTTTATATATGTCAATGCAAGTTAGCCCTTTGAGGCTTATAGATTCTAAGTAATTTGAAGATTTGTATGTCTTATTCCCCTCCCTCCCCTTAAAACAGGATTCCAAAGAAAAGTAAAGTATGGCTCAAATATCTGACTTCAACTTTACAGCACTCTGTACCTACAAAACAAAAACTCCAAATAGTCTTTAGTTTTGGCTTGTGCAGCAAATTTGCCTCACTATGTTTATATGGTTTTACTAAATGTATCTACAGGTTATCATCAAAACTCTCAAACTTACACAAAAACAAAGCAACTTTATTGTTTAAATTGAAATCCATCTGTAACTTTATTTATAGAACATGCCAACCTAGTTAGAGACTCTTGAAATTTTCATGGCACCAACTAAACTTCATCCTCATTTATTTTCAACATAAGGAAGTAAACTTGTTCTCTAAGGTAGAACCTAGTTACAACCTTGGCTTTTGATATGATACTCAAACTGGTAAACAAATAGAAGATTTATCAAGATCTGTGCTTCTATTCATAGAATCATAGAATACTAGGTTGAAAGAGACCTCAAGAATCATCTGGTCCAGCTTTTCTTGGCAAAACCATGGTCTAAACAAGATGGCCCAGCACCCTGTCCAGCTGGATCTTGAAAGTGTCCAATGTTGAGGAATCTACCACTAACACAGGGAGATTATTCCAAAGGTTATTCTCATTATGAAAAATTTTCCTCTTGAATGCAATCAGAACTTGCCCTGGAGTAATTTGCATTCTTTTCCATGTGACTCCATCTTCTTTATAACCACCCTTTAAATACTGGAACATAGTGATAAGTTCTGGTCCCCCATCCCACCCAGCCTTCTTTTCACAAGGCTGAACTAACCCTGTTCTCTCGGTCTTTCCTCATATGTTAGGCTTCCCAGTCCTTTGTGGCCCTTCTCTGGACCCTCTCCAGCCTGTCTTTTTTGTGTAGCAGAGGTGAAAACTGAACACAGCATTCCAGGCGTGGCCTGACAAGCAGTAGGTAGAGTGGGATAATGACTTCTTTTCACTGCTGGTGATGCCCTTGTTGATGCAACCCAGCATCCTATTGGTATTCTTTGCTGCAGCAGCACACTCATATTTTTCACTCATATTGAGAAGGAAAAATGTTAATCAAATGGGAAGTTACTTTTGTGATAATTGTATTAAAATTTTGGTTTAAATGTACTTCAGAAAACTATTTTGATAATAATCAGTCATTTACCAATGCAAACCCACCGATTTTTAGCACTTTGGCAGACTTCTGTTCCTATGATGATTTTGAAAACATAACTCTTGCTGGTGACAGAAGTTAATGTCTCTGCCTTTTCCTATATATGGAAAGTGATATACTCAGAAGATTAAGTGGATAATATCAGAGGATCATTAAGAAGATGCCAGAGCATTATGAAACAGTTATTCCACCTGTTCTTGAAAAAATCTGAAGAGAATTTTGACAAATAATGGTTCACACTTCTGAATTTTTCATAATCTGGAATGGGTGAAGTAGATTTAAACCCGTAAGATATATTTTATGGTATTTTCTCCATTTGCAAAGACTTCCTCTATTTTGTGTTATGCGTAAGCAACTTCTTAACAACTAGCTGTCTAACCAGGATTCTTGCATGATGAATCAAAACAGCAAGGTTCATTAGCCTCTGTAATGCTTTGGGATACAAAAACTATGGAAGTTATTAGTATATTTTGCAAACAGTGATTGCATAGATATATTAAAATACACTTTCAGTGCAGTCAAAGTTAAGCAGTCAATTAGTCAAGTTTAAGAGGTGCTGAAGTTACATTATTCTGTCTTTAGCTGGTTAATGAAAATCATCATCTTAGCTATTTTCAGAAGATGTAAACTCCAGGTTCAATTTTTTAGTAGTGGCCTGTGCAGAATGATTCATTTCATACATAAGGAACAAATGTTTAGTGTGTGGGGGGGTGGAGTAGAATGCTATTATTAGTAGCATCTTATAATCTAACAAATCTCACCTCCGAGATGTGACTTTTCATTCTTGATTAATGAATGTGCTGTTTCCTTAGTAGCTGTGAAACAGCTTAGTCTTCTACTCTCCTTTGAATATACTTTAAGAGACAAGTCAAATGGAAGTTGATGCTTTTTTAAATAGTTGTGGGAATCCTAAGCCAGTAGGCTTCAGTACTGTGTGGAAAAATGGAAGATGTTTGTATTATACATAGTATGCAGTAGCTTGTATTACACTGTCTTACGTTTGACAGAATGGCAGTAACATTGGAGGTAATGCAGTGTCCTATCTACATCTGTTTCTAGCAAAATCTGTTTTATGCATATAAGTTGTTTATAACCCTAATGTATTTCTGTTCTTTTAAAACACTTCTTTGATTATTTTCATTTATTTTCCTTTCTTTAAGTATGATACACATATATGAATCCTATGGTTAATTCTGATGCACTTGTTTTATCTGCTATTCTTCCATCTTAATGCTGGTGTAGTAAAGATGGTGATACTGTAGTAATTTTTATCCCCAGAAGTTCATACAATATACCCTCCTAAGAGCTTTTAATTGAAAATATTCAAGTGTCTTATACTGAAATATTTCGTAGACTAAGAGATCAATCTTCAAAACTCAAAATACATTTTAAGAATAAAATAAGATTAAATTTATGTACGGTTAAAAATCTTTTGAAAATAAAACAAAACCATGAAAATGATTTTTGTTATAAAATCATAATATTATGCTTAATAGTAGTCACAGAACTGTACTTGTTAGTTCCCTGAGATGCATCTGAAAACTAAACAGAAAATTGAACAGAAAAAAAAAGCTATCGCTTTTTACACAGTGAAAAATAATTAATTTTGACTGCCAAATAAACATTTTGGCCTTATCCCTACATTTTTGTGTTTAAAGCTACTAAAGTATCTTAATGTTTTGAGTAATTTCTTAATTTATGACTTAGCTAAATTCTTTTGGATATATTTGTGGTATTTCTGTTCTACTAACACTGACAAGCAGAGGAGCAGAGGTAGGTTTTGCATATTTGTTCAAGGAAGGAGAAATGTAATTGATTTGATGCTGGGAAAATGGTAGGTATGTGCCTTTTTAAAGCACTTGTGAGTCTTGGTTTCAGTCACAAGTTGATTTAACTGGCTAAGAAAGTCATAAGGTCAAGAAGGAAGGTTTGGTGGTAAAGGTGAACCTCAGAAATCAGTCAAGAATTTTTTTTTCTTCTGTTATGTTTGAAGTTGTAATTAGTGATAGTCAATATGGTTACAAAATTCTACTGATTTCCATCAATTTTAATTATTAGAGCTCAAGCTTTTCAATAAATTATTTAGCCGCTGGGTAAAACCTAACACCAGTATCTTGTGTTAGCTTTAAATTTAGATTATCCAGTAACTCAAATATAAAGATAAGAAAACTTGGATATGTTACTTGAATTTTATTATAAACAATGTAGATATATTTGCTGGAAAGAAACAGTATTTGTGGTTCTGTGAAATTTGTGTACTGTTGTTCTGCACACAAAATTATAGAACCAGTTCTTTACAGAATGATGTTTCTGTACCTGTAAAAATTGAGCAGCTTTCTGGATTCCTTTTGAATTACTCATCTGTTTATTATGTTCAACACAAAATTTTAATCTGAGTGATTGACCAAATTTAAATGGTGAATGCTATCATTTGCATTAGCTATAAGCTAGAGCAAAGTACTCCTGAAGTTACACAGTCTTGCCATATAATAAACTTCCCATAAACTGCTCTTTTGTTAACTTGGTAACATCTTAGCTTCCACTTTCCCGCTGTGACCAGGCTTCCTTTTGGGGGACAAAATGAAGATTATCTGGAATCATGTAAAGAAACTTCAAGAGTTTTTACAATATTCTGATATGTCTTAAATAATTTTTTTCTCTACATCTGCTATCGCTGTTGTAATATTTCTGAAGAAATATTTACATATCATGGAATAGTTTGTTGCTGCCCTTGTAGGAAGAAGTCACTGTAAAAAAATCCCCACAGTTACTGACTGGATTGTTATTGCCGTTGTCTCATTTAAATTATATCATTATCCCAGACTTCTGTCTTTCAGAGGAAGAACTTGTTTCCAAATAGATTCTTTATTTTTAGCCTTCCCACTTCTATCATAATTGCTTAATGTTTACACATCATCCTGAAGTGTGAAGTGCTGTGATAATTTGATGGTTTTATGAATTCTTTCAGCATATTACTTTTCAATATGTTCTTATTTTATTGTGGATACCAAATGGCAACAAAGGTGATTGATAGGTTTGGAGGTGGGGATACAGTTCAAAACTGTTCTGCTGTGGGAGGAGAATCTGTAATACTGTGAGTCAAGTTCATTACATTTTGTTGTTATAGCAACTGGCTAACCCCTTCCATACTTAAAATATCCTGTGTCAAATAATTAGTACTGTCTAATTGTATTTTATAGCAAAAGAGGCGAGTAATTAAAGAGGTTCTTGCAATGGCTATGGGGCCAGAAAGGGTCAGAAACTACTTGTAATTGGAATATATTTCATGAATATGAATTAATAGGTCTAATAATCTGTCTCTTCATTCCTCATTCAAAAAAAAAAAAAAAAAAAAAAAA